>LPNX010514567.1:310120-330000 GCA_001517045.1 Pseudotsuga menziesii
CTGAATTCAAATTGTCCCTTAGGTATTCGAATTCTTCATGGAGTTAAGCTATTGCTATGCATGGAAATTGTAAATCCTTTATTGTTTATATAATATACAGAGAAGAAACCTATTTTGGTATTCCAATTATTTTCCAATTCATGAGTATTTGTTAATAATTCTTTGATGATTTTGATTCCTAGTTCCTAGATCATGTGCAAGAATTAATATGAGGGGCTACATGTATCCACTAGGGAGAGGTGAGGGTTAGTGGGATTGAATCCATAGTTTCCAAGTGTCATCTTGAGAACCCATCTGGACTTCTCTTGCTCATAATTAATTTTTTTGTAAGAAGGTAGCTGAGAAATCAGCTCATGAATTAATGGAGAATGGATAAACTTAGAAATTCGTATGGTCAAGCATGGGATCAATTTACTTGACCCATAAGTGAATTTCCTCAAGGGAAAGTGCTTTCCATCATCCCCATTCCATTGTGTAAAAACAAGATATGAATTCTCAACCTCTTATCCATTCCCATCAGTGAAAATTTGCAAAAATCACAACCAGGAAATAAGCCACATTTTAGAATGTTAAAAACGTCCAAAAATCCCTATGGTCAATCCAATCCAGTGGGGAAACTGTAGATATAAACAATGGGTAAAATTGAGAGTGTCGAAGGCCCAAAAACCCTTAGGAAGACCCAAATTTGGAAGCCCAGAAGTTGAATTTCATGATGGAGAGTCACGTGGCCAAAAACCAGAAAATCCAATAGTGAATTGAAGTGAGAAAGAGATCAGAGGTTGTAATTACTCGATAAACCCAGTGAAGGTGAGAATCTCTAAAGGTTTAGCAAATTTGACCTTTCTATGCCCACCCTGAAGAACATTGGAGGGAAGGGGTGCTTGATCGACTGTGTATCAGAGAAAGAGACCTTTCTTGTGTTAGGCGTGGTAGGTAATGTGGGTGTAAAGACCGTTTGAATCCAATTGAGATGCTCGTAGATCTGTGGTTGAGCTCATTGGCTTAGCATTCTCCTTCCATGTCTCCCTGCATGCTTGACAAACCCAGTTGTGTGATGGCTTAGCATGAGTGATTGTGCCTATGAATGTGAGTGAGCATGAGTAGTTCCTCCTTGGTGGATACATACCCTAGCTCGGGGCTGGTCTCTAAGTTGAAATAATATAGGTTGGACAGAGGCCTATGGTTGGGTGGAATGTTGCTCTTCCATAGCGAGTTGTTGGGCAATTTCAATTAAAAGATAGGTGTTTATTGTTGTCTCTAATTATGCCAAATTTATTTATTATGAGTAACAATTCATTTATGTTAGACCAAATGAAATGATCCAGTTTGAATTGTTAAATTTGAATGCATGTGGATGGCATAAAAATGAGATTATTTATGTTCATGATTTTATTGTTATGCCTCTAATGACCTGTTGGTATATGCATCATGTGTGTGTAGAAATATGTATTTATGTTGTTTTTATATTTAGGCATTTGCACACACATTTAAGTGTTTATGAAATTCATGATTTGGCCACGAGGAAGAAATTTAGCACCTTATATATCGTTCATGTTGCCTCTGCTGATCGGATTGATAAGAGGGGACATGACAATAGAGCTCTGAATAAAATCACCCTCAACAATCAATACCCTCTTCTCAAGATCGATGATTTGCTAGATTAGTTGCAATATGTCAAGTACTTCATCAAGTTAGATCTCAAATTGGGATACCACCATGTACTAGTGAAGGAGGAAGACACCTAAAAGTCTGCCTTCAAGACTAAGCAAGCTCTATATGAATGGTTAGTAATTCCATTTGGCTTGTGTAATGCACTAGCCACATTTATGTGTTTTATTAATTATGTATTGCATCCTTTCTTAGATTCATTTGTGATAGTTTATTTGGATGATATATTAGTTTATAGTGCTATCTGAAAAGAGCATATCTCACATCTCAAGCAGGTGTTGGAAATCTTGAAAAAAAAAACTACTAGCAAACATTTAGAAATGTGAATTCGCTCATAAGTCATTGGTGTATTTGGGGCATGTAATTGGTGGAGGAGAAATTCATATTGGTCCTACAAATATGGAGGCCATCATTAAGTGGCCTACTCTTAGAAATGCCACTAAAGTTAGGATATTTTTGAAGGCAACAACATACTTTCAAAAGTTTATAGCTTCCTTCACGACTATGGATGTGCCTCTCCATTTCATAATGGCCAACAATAAGGGGTTTCATTGGGGAAGGAATCAGCAAAAGCCTTTGAAAATCTCAAGCGAAAGATCAGTTAGGCACCAGTTCTCACATTTCCTAACTTGCAAAATCCCTTCAAATTGGAGACAAATTTAAGTGGGTATGCTATGAGAGTAGTTTTGATGCAAGGAGGGAGGCTAGTATGCTATCATTTTAAAAAAATTCATCGAGGACTCCTAAACTACCCGACATATGATAAGCAATATATGCCACGGTTCAAGTTGTTAAGAAGTGGAAGCACTATGTGATGGGAAAAGAGACCATCATCACACTAATCACCAGTTGTTGTAGTATTTGCAAGCCCAGAGTAAGCTACATCAAACACAACACTACAAGTGGATGGGGTTCTTACAATAATTTCATATAATCATCAAATATGAGAAGGGTGGTACAAACAAAATGAAATACATGCTCTCAAATCCACATACAACCAAGATCACAGCTTTGGGTACTCTTATGCATATGGATTCTTTCACCCATGATGCATACAAGGAAGAATACACAGAAGATGAGGACTTCAAGGGTGTATTTCAACGGCTACAATACCAATTCCATGTAGAATAAGGTGACAACAAGGTTGATTATCATATCTAGGATGGGTTACTTTACAAGTTGGACAAGCTTTGTGTTCCTAAAGGTGAGAGACTGCAACTAACGATAAAGGTCCACACCTTCACATTTGCAGGGCATTTTAGTGTTGGGAATGTTGGACATTGGGTTCAGCACTCTCCATGAGTTTCGTGACCTGGACTAGCCACCTCCCGAGATCATAACTTGGGTGATTGTGGTGGAGATTAATACCTGCAAGTTTTGGTCTAACAACAATAGTGAGTCCAACAAATGGTATCAGAGCAACAGTTCAAGGGTTTAAAACTCACATGATCCATATTGAGGGGGAGATTGTTGAACATTAGGTTCAGTGCTCTCCATGAGTTTCGTGACATGGACTAATCGCCACTCGAGATCCTAACTCTAGCAACTGTGGAAAATATTAACACCTGCGGGTTTTGGTTTAACGGGAATCATGAGTCCAATAGGGAATACAATTGCCAATTTGCAAAGGTATGTTTATCGACCTAGAAAGCAAGAAGATGTAGCTTAGTTTATCAAAGGATACATACTTTTTGGTACAAGCAATCCTAGTAATAGGAAGCAAGGTCTATACCATCCCTTACATGTTCCTACGAGACCATCGATGAGTATCTCTATGGTTTTTTGGGTAGTCTTCCAACCACTAGAAAGGTACGTGACTATTTATCTGTGATAGTTGATAGATACTGTAAGATGTGCATTATTTTACCTTGTAAAAAGGCCATTAAAGGACAAGAAGCAACAAACATATTCATTGAGCAGGTATGGGCGCACTTTGGGATATCAAGGAGTATCATCGCAGACAGAGATACTAAAATTCTTAATTCCTTTTGGACTACACTCTAGGAGAATATGGACACCAAGTTGAAGAAATATCCAACATCCCATCCACAGAAAGATGAGCAGTCAAAAGTAGTCAATGGGACTTTGGTAAAGCTTTTGATGGGTTAGAATACAAATCATCTGAGACTTGGGAAGAAAATGTGATCTACATCCATCACTCTTATAACACAGCAGTCCAAACTTCCATTGGAAAGTTTCATTTGAAACTTGTTTTGAATATCTGCCACCTTCACCTCTAGATGGTGTTTATGGACAACAATGGAGAGTGAGAGAAGACACCATTAATGAAACATAAAGATATAATAATAATAATAATAATAACACTGATAAGATCATGAAAATCCATTTACAAGTACATGAGACAATGAACAAGTCACAAGAAAAGTACAAGCAAGACATGATCAATCCATGGTTGAGAAAACTTTCAAAGTGGGAGACAAAGTATGTTGCACTTGAATAAGGAAAGACTACAAGGTCCTAGTAAGAATATCAAAGCATTACAGTATAGTCCTTTTAGAGTGTTGGAGAAGGTAGGAGATCATGTCTACATACACAATCTACACCCATATATGCACATTTACTCAATAATGAATGTGGAAATATGAAATTTTATGAACCTTCCATATTGGACCAGGAACCCGATCAAGCTTACCTGTTGTAGAGGACTTAGCACCAGAGGCTTAGGAAAACTTATATGAATACAATTTTGCAGAAGAAGTCTAGAACAACTAGGTAGAGACAATATGAACTCTAACAAGTAGGTTTGAAAGGAAAACTTCTAGGCTAGGTTAAATCGTACTTCAAGGAGAAAGCAGAGGAAGAATTTTCTCGCATCATTCAATAAATTTTGGGGGACCAAAAGCTTCCTAAAATGGGGAAGTGTGATCCAAATGGATCAATATATAATTTGTCATCTATTTTGGTTCTTTTGGGGTTGAAAGGTTGGATGAATTAGCTTCAAGGGCCCATTCTAGAGGTAGGTCTCACTTTGTAGATTTGGGTATACATCCTTTTGAGGCCCATATGTGTAAATTGTGTATTACTTTGTTTTAGTTATTTACTTTTAGTTCCAATATTTGGTATTCAATGCAAATAAGCTAACAAAAAGAACTAAGTTGTAAGATTTGTCATGATGAATTGTTCTAGTGGAATATCCACCTTAGTTTACGAATTAATAAAATATAACCAATTTCCGGTTGCAATTTATTTCAATGAAAGATCTTAAAAGAGACCAACATCATTATACTCAATTTACCATTATATTTATTTTCACTTCCAATATTAAGTTATTTATTTGGTTAATACTTTGTTATTTGTTCTTTTGATTTCATTCACATTTATTTTAGTTCTCTTAACATCTTTGCATTTTTAGAAAAAAATGGGAAAAAAAAACATTTGATTTGCTCTACTATCAATTATGCCCATCTACCTTTCCAATAAATACATTCGTTGTTAGTTAACAAAAGACACAATAATTGGTGAGCAATTAACTCTTATTTTTCTCAAATCATTAATTAATTGTCAAAAGACTATAAGTAATAGTGAATCAACATCTATCATCATAGTCAAACAAACACCCACTTCTCTCCAAGATCTATGAAAGACTTGACTTCTCTCATGCAACATGTAGCATACTCACTCCCCGCTCTATTATATTCTTTTATTGATGTAATGACTTGAGGCCATTTTGATATGCATACACGAAGGTATAACCCTGCTTTACAGCATATTTTGTGAATGGTTATGATATCAACATAAATTCCCGCTATTCTTAACAATTTGCTATTAGTAATGGCTTGCAAAGTGGTTACATGTGGTGCAACATAACCACTCACTTCTTTTGATTCCTTAGGTTAAACATATTTTCAAATCATATCCATTGTATTTACAACATTCACTTCACAGATCCCTAGCATATCCTAAAAATTTCATAAGAATAAAGCATCTAATGTGTATTGTAACATTATCTAAATCATGCAAACCCTAAAATGATTTCTTTATATGGATATGCCCCAACAAAGGAATCAAAAGCTCACATTCTCAATATGAACACCAAGTGTTTTAAAAATGGAAAAGTTTTTAAAAAAAATGGAAAACGTGATTACTAATCAAACTTCAAAAACATTGTAACAAATACATTGAAGCCAATTTTGACAAGATGCAATCTTTCTACATGGAAATGTCGCCCATAAACTTCAACAAGAAAGAATATGCCTCAATTTTTAATAGTTAACTTTATATCGATTGTCAGCATATGGACATGTACAAAATGAAAGGAAAAATGACAATCACAAGCTTTCACATAAACACTTCATTCTATTAAATCTAATATCTCATCAACTAGGGAAGGTTGATTTGTAATCGATGTTCAAAATGTACAAATGCAAGAAAATACAAATTGTTCATCTTGTTCCCTGGTGTTAGCACTATTTTAGTCTACAAGTTAAAAAGAACTAAGACCCAATAAGGAGCATAACATTTTGAAAGCCTTGCTAATATGACCATGGGTGTTAGGATGAAGGCAAAAAAGAATTGGTTTCCTTTTTTCCCATGAAACCCTGGGGTAAAATACAAAGAAATGGTTAGAGCAGTGGAAAGGGCGCCTATGGTAAATACTGAGAAATACGACAACCCGGATCTATATCGCGAAAGGATCAATGGTAAGTAAAAGATCCGTCGATGAAAGCTTTAAGGAAAACGTTAAAATGAGTGATCGACGAAAAGGATAACATATGGATTAGATCTATGACCGAGAAAAAGGGTAAGCAAGATCGACGATGGATGTGAAATCCATTGGGATAAGTTGCAAGGTCAAAGATGGAATGCATATTAGCGGAAGGATTAAAAGATGACCTTAATCAACGATCAACATAAAAGGTGAATAAGATCAACGGTGCATACATGATCCGCCGAAGGAAGTTGCGCACTAAAATGAAGGATCGGCAAATAGAAAAAAGTGAAGAAAAAGGCTAAAGTGTGGATCAAATCAATGGTTTGTGATGGAGATGCAAGCAAATCAACGACATATAGATTATCCGCTGGAGGAAGATGCACGACAGAAGAGCAGGTTATCGCGTACCAAAATATAAATGTAAAGTTAAAGGGATCTAAGATCATCTAAGATAAGAAGTGGATGAGATCTACATCTGAGAGGAGCTATGCTCCCGTAACATGCACAGGGATTAAAGAACATTGCCCTAACGGAATTTTTATCACCTTCCCCATGGAAAGTGGAAGATAGTTTCGCCGAGAGAAAAATGGTAAGTGAATACCCCTTTTTTCAATGACGAAACCATTATTCCAAGAATATTATAAAAGAACGGGAGCACATGTTTGAAGGTTATTTTTCTTTTTGTGCATTGGAAGAAGAAAGCATCTCTACGTGGACAAAGCCAAGTCAAACAACTACCTTTCCACTCGTCAATCAACCAGGTAGGCCACATTTTCACCAACATATTATTATTTAAAAATGGATAGCGAAGGTGAAATTGAGACACGAGCCTTAGTTTCAAAAACTGGAGGAAGTGTTTGAAGACAAAGATGGAGAAATTTTTTATACCATTTTTTCCTTTGGTCCCATTCCCTGGCTAAAAACCAAGTTGCAAGCTTTCAAAGACCAAGGCACTGCCTGCACGGTACCTATCAGTCCAATTTCCACCATTTTTGCTCGAACCAAACTCTGAATTTCCCTGATTTCATCGAGTGGTGTGCATCGAATTACTCTTCCTCTGAGAGAGTAATAATGGATGTTGCTACAATCAAAATACTCTGCCCTGTAAACGCCCTTGTTGTCTGAGATTCCCTTGTAGTCTCGCCTTCATTCATCCTGAGCATAGAAGATTTTGTAGAAGAAAACATAATTCATCAATTTAGACATGCTGCAATTGAAGAAAAACAATCATTTTCAATAAATGCTTTAGAATTGATGTGCCCCTTACAAACCAACCCTTTCCCTTGGATATCAGCTTGTTCAATGAAGAATCCAAAATAGTCATTTCAATGTTGAGTCAGTTTTTAGGATTAGATGCAGACAGGTCTGTCCCATAATTTTTAATGAGTCTGTTGTTCAAAATGAGTATTAGTTAATCAGAAGCATAGTCCCATGAGCTTCCTTGCCTTAAATATGATGAATTCATGGCTGAGAACATCCATTCGCAATTAGTGAATTTCTACACCACCAGACATTTTAGATTTCAGTCATATCTAGTCATAATGTTTCTATTTAACGAGGAAAACATGCAACTTCCAGAAATGATACTTACTGCAGAGATCAATAATGATTTTTTCAAATACATGAACATTTTGATGGCAGAGGTCTAAAAGGTAATGTTTCAGACTAGATTGCCTAGAGTATTCCCAGAGATGCAAGAGGCCTTGCAATTTGCCCATAGTAAAAGAGTGGGGGACAGGTTTTGATTAGAAGAGCATGTTATAATCAGGATTTATGGTTTTATACATGAACTGTATCTCTTACCGCCATTCCTAACCCCTGGAGTTTTGCTTTAGAGTTCATAAGACAGAAGCTAATTCTTGAGAATGAGCATTTTATAAGTTTTAAGAAAGCATCTGAGATTATGTTTCCCTAGAAAGTTGGGCCATTTATTATTAAGAGTAAAGTTGCACTTCCCGTAATAGAAGGCATTTTACAATGTATAAATTTTAAGAAAGCTACTCCAGTCAACTATGACCCACACCATATTATCTCACAAAGGAGGCAGTTGAATAAGAACAAGGCTTTTAAGCACCAGAATATGGAAGGATTAGTTGAAAAGCTGATTGGATGGATTATCAGACAAAGATGAAGGATGCAGAGGCTTTACAAGAAAATCCATCAACCATAATCAAATCTATAGCAATAATAATTCCAACTCGAAGCAAAGTAGAAATAGCTAGTAAAAGAACTCATTCAGAGGCTATGGAGATTAAAGAAGAAGATTCTGAAGCATCAAAAAGACAAAGGACTAAATCCGAAGGGGAAATGGTAGAGGTAGTTGAGGCAGAAAGAAAAAGAAAGAAAGAAAAAGCTAAAGGCATAGTTTTTTAAATAGACGAGTATCAATTCTCAGAGGTACAAGAAGCATCTAGTGACAAATTCAGATCCAAAACCGACTTGTATGATAAGTATAAGAAAGATAGGGATATTTCTTCAAAGGAATCCTTGAAATTGTACTCGATGGTCAGAAACATTTTAAGTAAAGATGTTTCATTGGTTACTATTAAGGACCAGGCCAAAAACACTTTAAATTTAGCAGTAGCCACCAAAAATAAAATTGTTGAGATGAAATTGAATTTAGAGGACATCATAGTGCCTAATATGATCCATTTACATAAACAGACTGGGGAAATCATTTATAGTGACCCAATGAAAGCCACTCTAAAGGTATCCAAGCTGCAGTCCACATTGTTTAAAACAGAAAATTAACTAAGACGAGAAAGTGGAGAACAAAGTGCATCAACAGCAGATTAAAAATCTTCAAACATCTACTGACTATGGATAGTGAAGTTGATAAAGGGCAAGTAACACAAGATTTTGATAGAGAAGGAAAACACTATCCAGCTACTTAAAAAGAAATTGAAAATCCCAGCAACCTAATTAATTCAAGCCTCTAAATTAGCTGAGTTGGAAAAAAGAAAAAGAAGTATGGTCTCAGGAATTGAATGATCTCAAAGCAAAATTATTGAAGATTACTAAAGAACATAGTCAATGGGAAAATGAAAGAGACTTCCTCATTGCAAAGATTGATGTGTTAAATGAGAATCAATTGGTTTTAAAAAGAGAAAAGGGAGATAAAAAGGAAATGGAAATAATACCAGCAGCATAATCAAATAATTAAACTAATACTGAAGCAAATGTACATGCTATGTCACAAGTCAAACTGAGAGATAAAGAAATAATTGGTTTAAAGAGTCAAAATCAAAATTTAGCTGATGCAGTTAAAAAGAAAGGAAATAACTGGAGAATAAAAATAAAGAATTGTTGGATAAAATTGAGAAATTAATGAAACAACTAACAAGACAATTACCAGTGCAAAGAGCTAGACATCTCCTTTGGGACATGTTGATTTCAGAAGCCACCAAGATCATACCATACTTGAATTTTATTCAGGATAAAGAGATGGTGATTAATGTTGCTAGGCAGAGTTGTACAGCTGTGAAAAAACCTTTGAATAGGAAACTGATTGACACAACTAAAAACACAATAAATTCCCTTAATACTATGTCTGACGAGGAATTAAGGAAAATGGGGATCAAGGATCGAATTGCAGTCATTACTTGGGCTAGAAAGGTGGTAGGAAAGCATCAACACATTGAAACCGTGCAAGCAAAAATTGATATAATGCTACATCAAGTTAAAACTTCCAAAGCTTCCTTTGTGTCATTATTTCAAAAAGAATTGTATTCTTTCTAGGAAGAAGATGACAGACTTGTTTCCCAATCCGAGTATCAGGCATTGCTAGTCAAATCTAGATTGGATCACAAAAAATTTGAAGACATGTCTTAGACTTTGTCAGGAAAAGTCATAATTGACAAACTAGCAATGGATTTTGAGCTGGTGAATATGTTTAGAACAATTGGTGCACAGTTGTCAATTATAGCAAGTGTAAGAGTATTATAAAAAGAACATTAATTATAGATGTTAATTAGTTCCACTTGCTTATTCTCAGTTTAAAGGAAAAAGATCAGTCAATAGCAAATCCATTCCAGATTTCAAGGGATTCTTATCAATATCTTCGAGCAGCATTTGAGTATTTGATGAACAAATCAGTAGACACAGGATTGTTCCAGATTTGAAGATATTTAGTGAACAAATGGCAATCTCCAGAGCATTTGAAGATTTTGGAGGCAGAGGACTTGATCCACTTTTTCAGTCCACGATGTAGCAATTCCATATTTCCTGTGACATCTCAGAGACTTCATTTATTTTAGTGTATTATTAGATTTTCAGTTCCAAAAATCTTGCAACAACCCGAATAGTCTAGAAGATGCAATTTCTTATATATTTGATTATTTTTTAAATGTAAAGGGGGAGGTACCAGCCGAGAGGGTTGAGGCAGGGTTTGAACATTTTGATACTGGAGTGGCAGAGACATGTATGCACTCTGTTTTTCTTAATATACATAGTTGTTTTGAAATGATTGTGATCGTATGAGCCTGTTTTGCTTAATAACATAATTACGTACTGTCATTATTTTGTTCTATGCATGGTCTTATCAATCCATGGCAAGATTCTCTTGATTAGTATGGAATTATCTTTAATACTTGATGCATAACCTAATTCATGTCTTTCACGAAGTTATGCTCATAGCTATGTCTTATTAGTATCCATTCTCTGCTGATACATTCCCTGCTTGATCTCTTATAAGTCTATCTGTTTATAAACTTTCATTCCTAGCTATCATTTACACATCATTAAGATTTCTCTAAGCTTGGCTCTCTTGTAGTCAAGAGTCAACTTTAGTGATAACATCTTTTGGCGTCGTTGCCGAGGACGAAGGAGCGAAGATATCTTCCTCGAGAAGAATGACAATGAATATATCTAGTCTTTAATGGTGAATGAAGGCTGGCGACATAGTGGCTGCAAATTATTCACCTGGCGACTCCAACTTCTGCAAATCCAGATTTCAAATCTTAAATGATGATTTCATTGGACTAAGGAGGACTTCTGATCCAGCTTCTATTGTTTCAAGGTATGCATGTCTAGATTTTGCAGAACTTCCTGGTTTTACGAATCCTCTTCCTTCGGATGAATATTTGTTGAGAAATGGTCCTAAATTCAATGGAGAAGATCTGAGTTTAGCTGTGAAACACATATCTAATTTCCGTGAATTTACGGAGTTACTAAGAGTTAAACATGAAGATGTCTTCATCAGACTATTCTATGATTCATTACAAGGAAAGTGTAAAAGCTGTGTTAAAGATTTGTCTGTTGGGTCAATTAGATCATTAACAGATTTTTGGATTATCTTTCTGAAGACATGGATGGAGAAGACAGAGTTTAGGGCAGATTCTCTTTCCATTAAAAATTTCAGGGAATGGAATCATATGAGCACTGATGAGGAAATAGATGAAAAATTTTCTTCACTTTTGTCTTCTTATTTAAACTCAAGTTCATGTAACTCGGAATCTAAAGTCATCTTTTTAAAAGAATTTGCTGCATATATTGAGAAAGAGATTGAAGCTTTAGAGGTAAAGATACAGAGTTTGTCTTTTCAAAGCCATTTTCAGCTGTCTTTTGATATCAAGACCAAGAATAAAGACAAGTTTGATGATCCAAAATTGAGAAAGTGGTATGACCTGGTAGCCGACTATATCAAGGAATTTATCGATTCAAGGTTTCAATACTCATTTCATGATAAGTCTGAAAATCAAACTAACAGACAAATGTTGATTTTTGTACCGATCTTCATCTTGCTAATATACAGATCAAGAGTTTCATCAGGTATTCAGAGACTTGTATGGCTTCACTGGAAGCATGATTTTACTTGACCAAAGTTGTAGTTTTGGTTAATGTAGATAGTGTGGATAAATAAGCTTGATGCTTCAAGCATTTCCTTAAGTTTGTACAGTGTGATCAGATTGTTGTGAGAGGATTATTTCAGTTTGCAAAGTAGTTTAAAGATTCAGCCTGTAGTGTGTTTTCAAGTTTTTTAAGTAGCAGATATTTGGATTGAAGACTCCAACCCAATGAAATGGAAAGGCACTTGGTCTACTTGTTCTTGGCAGCTCGCAGGGAGCATGCCATCCCCAACCAGATGTTGGTACCGGAAGTTTCCCTATCAAAATTTTTAGTTTTCAGCAGCACATTGATCCAAAAATAAAAAGAAGGCACTGCTAGAAGTTAAAATCTCGGCAAAATTTTCTCCAAAGCCCTGAATGTCCATGTCATCTTGGTTAACTTTTCTTCCTATCAAACTTGGATAAGGAGGTTAATAATCGAAAGGCCAAAGTCCATGCCAAGGATGGTAACTTTATTGAAACGAAGTGAAAAAAATTGATGGTAGGAGATGTTGCGAGGGTGGAGAAGGATGCTTTCTTCCCAGCTGACCTTTGTTATTTTCATCAAGCTATGATGATGGTGTTTGCTACGTTGAGAGACAATGAACCTTGATGGCGAGACAAATTTAAAGTTAAAGCAAGCATTGGAGGTTACAAATGAGTTACATAATGACGAAATTTTCCGATCCTTGAGGCTTTTATCAAATGTGAGGATCCAAACCCAAGCTTGTACACTTCTGTTGGAAGTATTGAATATGAAGATCAAAACTATCCTCTGTCATCTCAGTAGACTCTTCTTAGAGACTCAAAACTCCGCAACACGGAGTATATTTATGGCATGATAATTTTCATCAAGCTATGATGATGGTGTTTGCTACGTTGAGAGACAATGAACCTTGATGGCGTGACAAATTTAAAGTTAAAGCAAGCATTGGAGATTACAAATGATGAAATTTTCTGATCCTTTAAGGCTTTTATCAGATGTGAGGATCCAAACCCAAGCTTGTACACCTCTGTTGGAAGTATTGAATATGAAGATCAAAACTATCCTCTGTCATCTCAGTAGACTCTTCTTAGAGACTCAAAACTCCGCAACACGGAGTATATTTATGGCATGATAATTTTTGGTGGACACGATACCAAAGTGATGCAAAACACTACTAACCCACCATTAAAGAGAAGTGGAATTGAGCAGAAAATGGATAAAATTATTTATTTCCTCTTCAATATGTTGGTTTTGATTTCATTGGTTGGTTCAATAGCCTTTGATGTCAAAACTAGGGATGACGTGCCAGATTGATGGTACCTAAAACCAGATAATACAACTAATTATTATAATCCTGAAAAACCAGCTTTGTCAACATTCTTGCACTTTGTGACAGCACTTATTTTGTATTGTTACCTCATCCAAATTTCTCTCTATGTATCAATAGAAATTGTGAAGGTAGCACAGAGCAGGTTTATTTTTTTTTGACAGAAACATAATTTTAGTAATATTAAAACCGGTAAGAAGCTACCAAACGCTTACAAACAGAGGAACCATAGTGACATAGATGCGATAGAGACTACAGCAAGCAGAGGCAGGGAGCCACAGCCTCCCAACAGCCTGAACAATTATTTAAGTAAACCTGTGGGAAATAAAACAGAGAGAGAAGGATAGGGCCTGTGTTGTTGGATCATTTGTCCAGTTTGGCTTTCAGATTGGCTACTTCAGCTTCCAGAGCAGTGATGCGGTTGCCGAAGTCTCCGTGGGTTATGGCTGCGTCTTTGAATCCGGTGCGAGAATCATTCTTGACAGTTTTCAGTTTATCTCGCAGCTCCCTCAGTTCTTGGTTCAGCATATCCCAGGCTTGATCTCCAGCTTTTGAGACCGATTGAAGTTTCTTTTCTTGCTCATCGAGTTTTGCTCTGAGGCGCCCCATGGAGTCTTCCAGTGAGCTGATTCTCCCTTCTGCTGAAATCCCTGAGCTTGATGAGCCGTCTGAAGCCATTCTGTAGCAGACTTGGATCGGAGTAGAGCGCCAGCAGGGCGAGCGCATGGCTTGGCGCGTGAGGAACTTGAAGTCGCCGAGTTCTTTCCTGGATCTGGAAGCTTCAGAGCAGAGGATAATGGGTAAGGGGTCGTGAAAGGGAGCTTCTTTATTAACTTTGGCAGGAATCTCCAACAGGATGAGATGGTCTGACGATCTGCAAAGATGCAAGGATTCTCTGCATTTCTTGAGTTTGAGGAAAACGTGGGAAGAACAAGTCGAATGAGGAGCCTGTAAAAAGATCCAGGATCCCTTAAAGCTAAGGGATGTCACATCTTTGGGAAACACCATCAATAACCAAGATACTTTGGTCCAGCGCAGCCCCAATGTTGGCTTCTTTATCAGCTTGCCTATTAAGCACACGCAGCACATGGTAATATTTGATATTTTGGAAGCATTTGCTCAGATGAAGGATTTTTTGGAAGATATGCCGAAGATTAATGTTCGGGGGTCTCTTCTTGTTAATGAGGGCGTTGATAAGGAGCCTGGAGTCCCCAAAGACAGTGATGTTGCCAATTCCTTTATCCCGTGCTATTTTTAGGCCTTGCCATAAACTACAAAATTCGGCAGCATTGTTAGAGTCAATTCCTAGACCCCAGGCATAATTGCAAAGCGTGTTCCCATTTGCTAGAGTGATGACTCCTCCAGCACCGACAGAGCCTGGGTTTCCCTTCGAGGCACCGTCGAAAAAAAGACAATGGTCTTTCAAAGTGGTAATCCAGCGCCTGAAGTCTGTTTCCTCCAACCTAATTTCCCAGTGCTCTATTTGTGGAATGATACGAGAGGTACAGTGCTGGTGGGTGGGGGCAAGCAAGCTTAGCCAGCAAAACTCCTCTTGAAGAAGCTGGGAGGAGTTGGATAAGGACAGGTTGCTTTCCAGGGCTTCCCCAAGGAGAGCTCTAGCCTGCATTGCAATTTGACGAGGAGAAGAGCACAGAGCAGGTTTATTAATAAGGACCAGCAAATGTATTATAAAGAAAACATAATAAGAGCAATAGAATGGCCAAATCGCAAGAGATTATGTTGCTAAAGATATAGATTGTGGAAGAGTATTATAAAAAAACATTAATTACAAATGTTATTTAGTTCCACTTATTCTCAGTTTAAAGGAAAAAGATCAGTCAATAGCAAATCCATTCCAGATTTCAAGGGATTCTTATCAATATCTTCGAGCAGCATTTGAGTATTTGATGAACAAATCAGCAGACACAAGATTGTTCCAGATTTGAAGATATTTAATGAACAAGTGGCAATCTCCAGAGCATTTGAAGATTTTGGAGGCAGAGGACTCGACCCACTTTTTCAGTCCGCGATGTAGCAATTCCTTATTTCCTATGATATCTCAGAGACTTCATTTATTTTAGTCTATTATTAGATTTTCAGTCCAAAAATCTTGCAACAACCTGAATAGTCTAGAAGATGCAATTTCTTATCTATTTGATTATTTTTTAAATGTAAAGGGGGAGGTACCAACCGAGAGGGCTGAGGCAGGGTTTGAACATTCTGATACTGGAGTGGCAGGGCATGTATACACTCTGTTTTTCTTAATATACATAGCTGTTTTGAAATGATTGTGATCATATGAGCCTGGTTTGCTTAATAATTGAATTACGTACTGTCATTATTTTGTCATGTGCATGGTCTTTAAAAATCCATGGCAAGATTCTCTTGATTAGTATGCAATTATCTTTAATACTTGATGCATAACCTGATTCATGTCTTTCACGAAGTTATGCTCATAGCTATGTCTTATTAGTATCCATTCTCTGCTGATACATTCCCTGCTTGATCTCTTAAAAGTTTGTTTATAAACTTTCATTCCCAGCTATCATGTACACATCATTAAGATTTCTTTAAGCTTGGCTCTCTTGGAGTCAAGAGTCAACTTTAGTGATAACACAACCTTTTACAAGATATAAAATCTATGGTATAGATATCAAATCTAGATCCATCTCACATGAACATCAAATATGCATTGTGTTAACATATATATCTAACATATGTACAATATGAGTGGGTCGAACTATTAAAAATATGTGTTTCCTCCTAAGATGTTATAGGTTCAAATCCAGAGAGTGGTAGGGCATGTACACCTTTGTACATCGCTCTAGAGAAAGGAATCCTTTACACCAAATTGGTGTTTATCTTATCTCTGACCTTCAAAATAAATTACTATTGTTATTGTTATTATTATTATTTAATCATTTAGATTCTAAGTGACGCCAAGATCGAACGCGACTTCAAAGAAACTTCAAAAAATATAGCTTTTTAATACAAACTCGAATGCTTGTTCGTCTTCGGAGGGCAAAGATCATCACAAGCACAAACTTACACTAACCAGAGTTTTTTTATCACAGTTGATCACACTAAGTGTAGAGGGAGAGCATACGCTATTGGTTTTACAAACTCATTACAAGTGAGATCATTGCTCTTGATCCCAGCTGATCGCTCGAGGCGCAAAGGGAGAGCATACACAGTGCTCGACACACGGAGAAAATGCATAAAGCTTACTAAACTCAAAAACACTATGTGCGTAAATGAGGGGAGGAGCATCTTATTTAAACATATTTAGCCGGTAAACCAGTGACCCGAAACTTACATAATAAAGGTTTAACTACGATAAAAGTTAACAACCTACCTTAAACATAAAAGTTATGTAGAAATCTCTAGCAACCTATTGCGAGTTATGAAGTCTATGAACCAATAGTAAATCTAGATCCATCTCACCTATACAACAAGTAAGAATTATCTCTCTAACAAAACTCAATGCAGGTTATATATTATTATTCTATTTTTAATGAAAAAATACATTTTCCTAATATACATATTTCTAACCTTTAAAACATCTAATTCATCAATAAATTGGATTATACTACTGCATATCAAATTTTACTAATTACTTACAATCATAATTAAACATAAATATTTAGAATTATCAAAATACAAACATGTCCTAAACTAGATGTGCACAAGTGAGATTTTACTAATCACCTAGCACCATAATTAAACATAAATATTTAGAATTATCAAAATACGAACATATCCTAAAAGCAAATGATACCACTAGAGATGTGCACAAGTGATATGTTGGAGGATTCCCATCAAAATCGTGAGAGATGATGAAGGATTTACCCTCGTTACATCTTAATACTTTGTCACACTAACAAATAGTGATTTCAATGTAGAGATAGTGCTTCCACGACCAGAGCCATAATCACTTGATAAAGATAATAGTAAAGAATGTGTCTATAATTATAGCAAACTAAACGGTGATTGAATAAACCAAATTCCCAAGGCAACGTGGGACACGGTACCTCTAGAACTGAATACATTGCTCTGCCGTTCAGTGGGCCACGAACACTACAAAAAACACATATCAATTTCACTGTGTCTAGCACTACCCATGGAAGCTACATTTACATTTTGCACGAACTTTACAAAGACCACATACCAATTTCACTGTTGTCTAGGACTACCCAGGGAAGCCACAATTTAAAAACAATATCAGGTAACAAAGAATATAACTTTATCCAATATCAGGTAACAAAGAATTAGCTTCATGTCTAGTTGTCTAAGAATTGTTTCAACAAATACCGCATTCAAATTCTGGGGGGCAGGGTGGTACCCAGGTAAAATTATGGCCAACCAATTTTAGAGTTCCCTCCCCGAGCCTAACTGTTTGTGCGTCTATTCTCCAACTCCCTTTTAATGTACAGTAATTTATCCTCTAATCACTATATTGTAGTTATCACATCATGACTTCAATGTAAGGATATTGCTTGCAAGACCAGAGCCATATTCACTTCATAAAGATAATGGTAAAGAATGTGTCTAGACTTTAGAGCAAACTAAAGGGTAATGCTTTGAACAATATCCTCAAGGCAATATGGAACACAAAATATTGCATCTCTGGAACTGAATATATTGCTTTTTAGTTAAGTGGAATTGCTTATAATTGGAAATGTATGCAAAAACCACATACACTGGATCAAATTCACTGGCGTCTAGCAGTACCAAAGGCAACCACATTTTAAAACTGGATAAAACTGTAGGCCAATGTCTAATTACGTTTTTTATTTCAGGTTGCTTTCAACATATACCACATGTATACCACACGTTCGTAATGCTGGTTATTGTAATTATGTATAAAAAAAACAATGTTCATTTTGCAATTGCAAGAGGAAAATTACTTGAAAATAATCAGGAAATTCACTTGCAAGAGGCTCGTCTTAGCTGTAATATCTACTTAATCAGGATAAGAAGTACATAAAACAGCTTAGCATTGAATTAGCTTCTCATGACTCCTAATCTAATGAATCTTGCAACTCCAAATAAAACGTTTTAAAATTAAATCAATTAACTAATCAAAAGGTTAAGTAAATACTTCATTGGCGTGCAAGAATTCACTTAAATCAAAAGAGTTAGACCGAACAACAATACTCTTCTCTTGTAGTAAGTCTACAATTCTACTTTAATGGTGATTACGCATCTAAGAACAAAACATATAACAAAACAAAGTTTTCAAGAAAGATCTCTGCAAACGTGAAAGCTTGTGAGTGGATCATGGCCCGGCAGTATGCTCCCGCAGCTCATTTGGGCCATGTGCAAAGTTGCACCTATCCCCAAAAGTGCAAGTACCCTTCGCAAAATTTTCACATAGCTTAGTTTTGCGATTCTGCGGGCCATGTACAGATGGTTTTGTAGATTGCATATCATTCTGCCTAATCAATTCACGGACCATGGCTGTGGCTTGATTTATCTGATCAAATGAACCCTCAAGCTCGACATTCTTCAAATTAGGATTAGAGTCGTGCTCTTTTATAAACATTTTCGCTCCAGTTGAGCGGTAAATTTGCTTTGTGTTTGCACCACCTTTACCAATTATACAACTAGCATAAGAAGCATCAATACTAATCTTTGCTGTTGATGAAGCACCAAAATTTGCTGCAGCAGATATACCAGGAGGAGGATCACGATACAGTGGATATCCTGCTTGCTTTCCCTCTAAATCCAAACCAGGACCAGCAATGCTGCCATAAGGACCTGCTATTCGTTCCCTTTCAAGATCTTTTGCAATTACATTTCCCTTTCTTAGTTCCTTCTCTCCATGGGCGAAATGGCACTTATCCCCAAACTGGCATCCTTCGTCAGTGCCATAACGATTACAAAGGCGTGTCTTATAGCCTAGTCCAGGATCCGGCTTGTCTAAAGGTGGAACACTGGATGCAAGCCCCACACTGGGTGTAAAACCCATTGCTTTCCTTGAAGCTGCTCCAAAAGTGTTTCCCAGTGTTGGCATCTGAGGTATAGCATTTACTCCACCAGGAACATAATGCAGGTAATGGCAACCCTCACCAAATGGGCATCCGGATGTACTGCAGAACGAAGCAAATATAGTCAGCATCTCTAATAACAAAAACCATGCACTTTAAAAACAAACTAAAAGCAAATTCTATAACATCCAAAGCTGTTCCTTTCCTGGAAAAGCACAGTAAACAGTTGTAGGAATCATAATATTTGAAGCTAAACCTAAAACAAATATGTTAATGCAAATAAAACCTCTTTCCAAGGACGGATTTATTCAATCACCCAAATCACTGCCATTGAGATCATGGTTCAACAGTGAAGGATCGATTCCCGTGGGGATGCAAGAATAAGCGGTTGGGGTCAGTTACAAGTCCTCGG
>LPNX010514567.1:330126-365658 GCA_001517045.1 Pseudotsuga menziesii
AACAAAAACCATGCACTTTAAAAACAAACTAAAAGCAAATTCTATAACATCCAAAGCTGTTCCTTTCCTGGAAAAGCACAGTAAACAGTTGTAGGAATCATAATATTTGAAGCTAAACCTAAAACAAATATGTTAATGCAAATAAAACCTCTTTCCAAGGACAGATGTATTCAATCACCCAAATCACTGCCATTGAGATCATGGTTCAACAGTGAAGGATCGATTCCCGTGGGGATGCAAGAATAAGCGGTTGGGGTCAGTTACAAGTCCTCGGTAATTTTGCAGCAAATCAGCCAAACAAAAGTGCTTGTGTTACATGCTTCGCTCTAGAAAAGGGTTGCCTCTTCAGGCCAGTTGTAATGCTTCTCTTCAGTTTAAAAGAATTAATTTCAAAAAAACATTATTATTACAGCTCTGAAGTTTGAGATACAGCAGCAAGAAAATAAAATTGTGGAAGTAGAACAGATGCAGTGACAATCAAGTGAAATTTGAAAGAATCCAGAATTTACAAAATGAAGATAAAGATTTAAGAGAAACAAAATGTACTAGAGATAAAGTACAGGAGCAATCTTACCGGACAGCCATTGTCAATCAGAAAGGTACGAAACTAATTCAAGTCACAGAAACTGCTTTTCAAGCTAAATTCCCTCGAGTAGAACTTCACATGAATAGAGGATCAGGGGATTTAGCAGCAAGAGTGATCCCCAAGACAGCACAGTTGTTTCTCCATGACAGCCTTGAACTGAAAGACATAAAGGAGATAGCATGGAAGAAACAAAACGCTTTTCTTATTATCCAATTTCAGAATCACAAAGACAGATTGGCCACTCTGCAAGGAAAGCAAGTGCTCAGCACATTTCCAGAGAAATCTGTGGATGAAGAATTGACTGCTTCCCAACAGAAAGAACTCCAGGCAGAGATGCTTGGAGTAAAGCCAGCCCACCTTCTGACTTGATAAAATCATGGCTAACTGCCACCTCCTCTTAAAATTCAGCCCAGGCTTGCCTAGAAACGATATCTTATTTGCAATGCATTATCACAATAGAATTCTTTGGTCTCGCCCGGCACAGTTAAAAATGTTATTTGAGGACAAGACTTAATCATGACAATAGAGATGCATGAGAGCACCCACAGCGCTCTCCCCCAGATCTCTAGGAACACTTACATTTCTTCTTATAGATAGGAGACACCTAATTCTGGGGGTGTTAAAAGGCTCTAGAGAAAAGTTTATGCACCTGACACAACATATTTAAAAGATTGCTCAAAATAAGATGAAATAAAAGAGGCAGCAAAAAATTATGAATTCTTATTGAGACAACTTGTACAAAATAAGCTTGGGCAGCACTATGCTTTTTTTCAGATGGAAAGATCCACGGGAAACCCTGCAATACTTCCCCACATTCGTGGATGGTAGAGGTGGTAAACTGCCGGCCATCCTAGCAGAAGGCTTAACCCCAGAGGACTCAAGGCTCGAACCATTGACCTCCCCCCAAACCAAGAGAGTATGCGCATGTCTTACCAATTGAGCTAACCCTTGGGGCTTGGGCAGCACTATGCTTGCCAACGCGATGATATAAGCCTTAAGGTCCACTTTTGGAATAGTAAGATATAACCTTTCAACTTAAAATATATAAAATTATTGGGTAGTGTTGTCACCCAAAACTGGCATGCGGGTGCTGAAAGCCCAAACCGCAGGCACGCTGGCCCGGTGACAACCTCTCGAGAGAGAGGCCAATGTCACCACACCTTCTCTCTCCTCGCTTCAGGCTGGCTCTTCTCCAGCTCTTGGGGGGTTTCCCTAAGTTCGGATCTCTAAGGCAGGTGCAGCTAAGGGCAAGGTGATCTGAAGAGGTTGCCTTAGAGAAACTCGGGTAGCAGAAAGGAAAATACGTCGGATTGATGGGCAGGAAGGGAAGGGAGGATCAGTCCTCGAGGGAAAGGCCAGTGCCAGTATCAGAAGGGCGAATGGAGTCAGAAGGGGACTCAGAAAGGCTTTGCGTTTTGCAGAAGGGAGATCAGGCTGGTCCGCTCCATAATCAGAGGCCAAGAGAATGGTAGTATAACTGACTACTTTCCATTACTCCCAGACCTCCAAGAACATAACGGTGACAAGCAACTTGGCAGCTGCAAATGCTTGCCCAACGTGCTAGATTGTTAGCCTTCTATGTCGGCTTAGTCTACAACTTATGAAAACACAGATTACCACTAAAAAAAACCCAACATGTCCAAAAACTCCGCAATGAATTTCTTTATTAACTCTGGGGAAAAAATCCTCCCAGCCCAAAAACTTTCCATCCTCTAAATGAAAGAGACTATGCTCTTTATAGGCAAAAAAGCCTTTTCAAATAAAGAACAAAAATAATAAAGATTAAAATAAAATAAAATAAAGGTGATAGATCCACTATTTTGTCCATCAACCTTTACCTAACTATCACTTTATTAAAGCACTCTCCTATCCTAACTTATACTTTTGTTTCTCGCTCCATGTTGGTAAAAGAAATATATGCCCATAAAAATAGAAAGACTTCTCAAATGGAACTTCGACTGCACCATTGACAGGCCAAATGTTGCTACGTGGATCATAAGAATGAAAACACCGAGTCGTGAAATCCGAGCAACGAAAACACCAACACTCAGGCGCTCCAAAAGCACCCACGATTCGGCTGCTTGATTGAGATGGAACGTGGGCTATGCAGAGGATAAATGATCCCAAAACGTGGCAAAAACATTTGATCTATGAACCATTCCACTAACTCCCGAAATCATGACTGTCATCCACACATACACTTGGCTGTCAAGGGTCACGGATCTCTGCACGATTCTCCTCCTAGTTTGCCATCACCATTAGAAAATGACAATCAGGCACTCCAATACTCCATGGCTTAACTGCAACGCTTGCCCCGAGTGGCTGCCGCGAGGATCTATGAAGCCGAAATTAATGGCTCCGCTGTCAGCAATGTTGGCTGTTAATGCTCCCCGATTCTGAATTTTACGCCAAGCAGCTGCCAAGAAGAAGTGCTGGTGTACAAAGAAATGGCGGCATTGAACTGCTAAACCGAAAAAAGATTTCAAGTCTGTCCCTGAAATCAGATGTCAATGACCAAGCAATCCGATTTCCACGATTTTTTGCTGCAAGCACGAGAAGATAACTCTGAGTGCATTAATTCCATGACATGCGGGCCCAAACAGAGAATAGACTCTGCTCACACAGATTCACTCCACCATTTAGCTCTGTGACAAACGTTTCCTTTTTACAATCTAACTGTGAATTGTTTTAGCACCTCTATCCATGTAGGTAAGTTAAAGCTTCTACTTGGATTTATACTCACTGCCTATAAACTCCACATTGTTTGTTTTGGCTGAGGAAATCATTCTATCCTGGACCATACAATATGCGTGATGCTTCTCTATTACTGTAGGCACTCACATTGGGGTTTTGAAAAATTGGCATTCTGAATCCTATTTTGTAGGACATTTCCAGCATGTTCTTTAGCTCGCTTTACAGTCGCTTTCTTCTTTTCACGGGTGGACAAGATCCCATATTCGACGAACAATTGATGGTGTCTGAGGATTTGGCTTTGGTTTTAGTACAAAACGTTTAACAGCATATACCTTGTCTGGATGAACTTCTCCTTTGCGGAAAGACCATCTCTATCATCAGATTTGCTAATAGGCCTATTATATATTTCTTCTTCAAGCGTGACTCGCCTGCCACATGCACCATCTTCTCTTGAATTCTTTCCAGATTCTAGAAACTCCTCCCATACTGAGTTGGCATAAGTGTTACCAAGAGATTGGAACAAGTTGATAACAGAAGGCTCCCAAACCTTAACATCAAGGGTTAAAGACCTGATTTTTTATATGTGTACACCAAGGTTGTGGTGAACCCTGACCATTCAATGCAAAGGAAAACAACCAGGTTCAGTGAGGCCCGGTCTGTTTCATGAGAACCACAATCTGCACACACATCATTTCTAGGAACTTTCCTGAAAAGCTCAAGGGGACTCTCTAGTTCCATGTGTCCTGAATCCTTGCAAATCTCTGCCCGAATGGTCAAGATTTCCTATGAGACTACAATCCTGTGATGCATTGTCTTCAGATACTGTGTGATCAAAATCAGAAGAGCTGCCCAATGAGCTGCTCTCACTGGCTGTGCGTTGATGCCCACTGCGCATTGGACTACAAGGTAGTCTTTGCTCTAGCAACTGAGAACACAGAAGTGAAGCAATTACTCTTGTAATTTTCTCAATCCAATCCATACGGTCTATTGCACTTTCTGCCTTTTAAATTCTTGCATCCTCTCTGCCAGTGCTGCTCTCTCATAGTTTCTCCTTTCTCTGGACTGTAGTGCATATGTTAATACCTATTGAATGCATGGTTCCATCTGACGTAGCAACTCATAACCCTGCTTAAAATAACGGAGATGAGCATCCATTGTTCCACTTACAGCTTCCAAAAATCCAAACCTTTTCCTGACCTCAATATTTGAAAAAGCAGCCACATACTAGATTGGAGCGAGTCATGCGTTGCATAGTTCCTCCTCAGATTCTACTAGTCAACAGAGCATCTTCATTTCAAAGATATGGCCATAAAAATTTGGATCACATGGAAGACTTACCAGTACTGGGATGACTTGTGTGGTGTTTTGCAGGCTGTGGAGGCCTAAGCAGCACCCTATGTGTAACCAAGAAAAACTCATAACCTTCCCGTTGCTTTCTGGGGAAACCTGTCGAAATGGGGTGGTAACATACTCAAAATGCAAATGCATTTGGAGGGGTAACAGGTAGCACTATGCTTGCCAACACGATGACATAAGGTCCACTTTTGGAGAAGAAGCTCTATATAATGATTCCTTAGAAGAGAAGAAGCTATATATAGCAAAAAAAGATGAGTTACCAAAAATCTCCTTCTCCTTGGCCCTTTAACAAAATCTTTTCATATTATTTATCGTTAAAATAATCACAAAAAGGATTTCTTGTCGTTGCATAATTAAGAAGACTTCGAGCACCTAATGAGATAAATTAATAGAAAAACGTATCAATCCCTATATAGGAGCCTATCAACAAGTAGAGTGTTGTCTTTAAATCAAATGGATACCAATTCTATCCATTATAAATTTCCGTTGGAAAGGTGTAAGATATTTTTACTTTCATTATAATAAATATCCATTATAAATTTCAGTTCCAATGGTACAAGTTAATTTTTTTAAAGATAATAGGTAAAGTTAAGTATATAAGTTTGGAAGTTTATATATTATGACTTTATAATTACTTTACTTTTTATACCATAGGCATTTATATCTTAGAATTTGGGATGAACTTAGCATCTATGTTTTTCTTAGATTGCACGAGGATGAGCCAAGTGTACTATCCAGATTGATTTTATGGAAGTCGTTCCAAGTTCAAAATAAACAATTATAAAATTATATATATATATATATATATATATATATATATATATATATATATCAAAAATAACTGGTAGTTATGCAAGGATAACATGTAGCTAATGCATCAATTAGTCGTATGGAGAACAAAAAACTGTTCGTGGGACTTAACTTGTGACCTATGAGTATTCGTCGTTAATTAGTATTATGAGTTTAAGATTCATTTAACTTATATATAATACTTAATATATTAAATTAATTATATTTATAAGTATTATTTATAATTTATTTATTATTTGTATACCACAAATTTATAATTTATACGTCAGATGGGGCCTCAAAAATATATTCCTTTTTAGTAAAGCCTTAGCTGCTCGTAGTCTATGGCGTATGATTCAAAACAACACCCTATGGGGAAGAATTACAAAGTCAAAATATCTAAAGAACTCTTCGATTGTGGAATGGTTTAGAGACCATAGGAAATACTCTTATGGTAGTTCTACATTTAATAGAAAGCATATCAGCTTTCACACGTGTAAATAATGCATGTTAAATTTTATGAACCCTAGCTGACTATTGTCACGATGTTCTCAACTAAACACAAACTGTGATTAAATAGCAAAAATTAAATTCTTTCACATAGCAATAATCACACATACAGCTGGAAAGTGAACATCAAAAGCTAACCACAATACATAGATAATTTACTCCTTCAAATTAGCATTTCATTACCAATTCAAAAAAACTTTCAAGGAAACCAACACAAACTATCAAACTAACACCTGTGTTGTACACTCAAATGGAACAAATCTACACACATAATGCAGAAAACTTTCTGCCAAAATCCCAGAAAATTGCTGCTTGTTTGTTGCATGATGTGCAGGGCATCCATATGATTGTACGGACCTATTTCGTATGATTGTACTATTGCACAAAATAAGTACCACTATATGGGCCTGTACAACTATACAAATGTGTCTGATACAGATATGCACATTTCTTACTACTTGGTTGTTGAACTAGGATCGTCTCCGACGCTCCCTGTTCCACAGATGAAATCAATCATCTGTGTGTCTCAACCCTCTACCTTGACTTGCCTTTATAATTGAGCTAAAACCCTAATCTCTCAATGAGATGTACAGTTCAGATTTAGTCTAAATCACTAACGTATTAAAAATACTTAGACTCAAAAGTTAAATATAAGACTTTCACTTCTAGTTTATTACTAAAGTGAATTACAAAATAAAATTGACTCGAAAAACTTTCCATGCGTTTGACACTATACCTATGCAAAAGTTCCTCTCCGAGCTACAATTTTCAACAATGCATCATTCCCAAAGAGATATTGTAGTTTATGAAACAAAAAAACCGATTAATCTCAACAATCTCAAGATCAAAATTTCCATTTACAAGCCTTTGATAAGATATGCAGGGTGTCATGGCCCAAGATTGTTACAAAATTTTAATCGAGATGCAAAAAGATATGCTAGATCCTGTGACCTATATAAACATAATGGGAAGCCCTTATGCTAGACTATCAAATACTTGCACTAAATCCCTTCAAACATGGGGCCTTGAATTTGTTGGATCTATCACACTTGCCTCCTATAAATGAAAGCAGAGCCTTGTTTGCAAGGGCAATATGACAAAATGGAGAGAGACAGAAAGCCAACAATACAAGCCACCAAAAAGAATATCATAATCTTCTGATATGACGAATTTTTACAGGATTTGGTGTCCCTACAAAGATTGTAAGTGACTATCACACCCCCTTTGTGAACAATATAATTGAGCCATTAACAAAGAAATATCATATTCACCTTAGGAAGTCTACACCCTATTATACTATAGCCAATAATAGGCAAGCAGAAGTGACAAATCAAGAACTCATAGTCAATAGAGGTGCACCAAAAAGATTGAGGAGAAAGAATTCCAAAAGCACTTTGAGCATACAAACTAACATTGATGAATATAACATCATGCAAAACCCTATGGAAAAGAAGCAGTTTACCTATAGAATTGGAAATGAAGGCTTTGTGTATTGTAAGTGACTTAAGCATCCATCTTTTCGATGCCCAAAGAGATATTAATGCAATCAAATGCCCTAGATGAAATCAAAGAAAAAACTCATTTTCGAGCCCAAAATAGTGTAGCAAAAAAGAAAAATGGCATGATAACTACATAATTAAAATAAAATTTCAAGCCCGGTGGGCTAGCTCAAGTGGTTGAGTGTTGTAAGTTGTGAGCAGAAGGTCTCAGGGTCAAATCCCCGGGTGGCAATACATTGATATATAAAGGCCTCACTTGATGTGCCCATCGGGTTAGCTCTATAATCATAGCGAGGGGTGAGGCCCCTTCGGGTGGGCCCCCCCATGAATTCTTCCCCTGGACGTAGCAGCCCCATGGGGAGTTTGTGAACCCCACAAAAAACAAAATTAAAATGAAATTTCACTTCACTTCTGCGGGTTTTACACTGCACAAGATAGCCCTGACTTTTGCACATCCATCTCTATACCTACTTTTAAGCAGAGAAGAACCTGTAAGAAAACACATTTTCCTCTTCACAAGGCGTGCCTCCTCATCCTTGGAAAGCCTTCATAACATCTTCAAGAATACTTCAAGAACATCTTCAAGAATCCAATTCATCTTCAACAAAATCCAATAACACCAAAAAATTCATCTTCTCCTTGAATTATGCACATTTTCAAAGCTTCATACTTGCTTCTATGGATGATCAAATGAGGAGAGCGCTCCACTTATTTATACAAGTCTTAAATCACTTTCTGGGCCGACATAACATTGTACAATATCCTGGCAATGCTGGCCTAACATCATGGTTGGTTTGCCTTCACAAACTCTTTCATATATCCTCATTCCTATGGACTTAAAGGGACTTCCATATACCGTTGGAAAGGTCTCGAAACAAGCTTTCCAACCATGTAACATATACTCCAATTTGAGCTAGGTATATAGAGTGAAAATTCCTTCAAAGATAGGGTATCCAAACTGGACATCAGAAACAATACTTGCAACAATCTTCGTCTTTCCCTCTCTATCTGTAGTCTCAACATGTCTTTAACATTAATGACAACATATCCTTGCCTTTGATATCAATGACAACAATATTTCAAACTGTTCATTTCCTAAAATCAAGGATATTAGAGATCAATTGAAATTAATTCTAAAAATAAATGGAAGACTATATGGTGGTTATAACTTTAAAAACATGGTCTCTTTCATAACCAACTTTTATTGAAATCTTGAATATTACTACTAGTGATAACAATCTAACATTTAGGCATAGAGAACTAAGCTATAGATAGAAAAATCAGTTTGAAAATAACAGTGGGGTAGTGTCTCCAAAGGTGGCACCTGCAAAAAAGTTTAAGAGCAAGGGAAACAACCAGAGAGAAGAGAATGATAGAAATAAAACTTCCTAGTCAGATCAGTATAGAAAATATATTAAATATTTTTTGTAGCATGCTAGGTCCAAAAAGCAGACTTTGCAAAAATTAGTTATGGGATGAAAAACATCCATGAGCATTGTTTCTTTGATCAACCTGGAAAATAACATGCTAATGTAGCAAAACACATGGAGGAGGAAGAGTTTCACATGTTCATGGCCAAAAACAAGGATTCAAAGAGTGGTAAGGATGGTTGGTACATTGATTCAGGGGCATCCAGACATTTTACTGACAGTATTGATTAATATGTTGATTTTTTATAGGATAAATTTCAATCTAATTATGCTGTGTTGAATGACAGAAGAATACTAAGTTAGAGGAAAAGAAAACACCTTACTTCAGATAAGAGGTAGGAAAGTAGTGATTAAAGATGTCTATTATGTTCCTTGTTAGAAGAAAAATATAATTTTGATTGTAGTATAATGAAGCATAGTCCACAGCATAAATTTCAGCAATAATAGGTGTTAATTCTAAAAAATAAGAGGTGTCAAGTGAGACAGAGCTCAAGCACATAAGTTCTAAATGATGCTGGTTCTGAAACAAATCCAAATCAGCAAAGAAGAAAGGGCAAACATCAGGCATATTATGGTGGTAGTGGTAAAATGAGATGGTGCTTCGTCAAAACAGCGAGCACAAGATTTTGAGTTGTTGGACCACCAAGATGTGTGGGAGGTGAGTATGGGGATCAAGACAACTTCTACATCAATGGTGGAAAGATCAACTGATCAGCCAACATCGGCTCTCATTCAGTGGCAAACAAAAAGATGGTAACATAAATTGTACGACCTCAACCTTGATCGATACAATTGAGTTCCAGTTGTTGTTTTATAGATCATGATTCATATCTTGTGGACTGCAAACATCTTGCTTGTGCAAAGCTTGTCTTTTTGTATTTTGAACAAGCATGTAAAATTACCAGCAAGGGAGGCTGTTAAAAATACTGGTCATATTTAGAACTTGACATGCTAATTATGATTTAAGTGTGTAATAAAGTCTAATTAATACAGTGATGTAATAATGAGGCATCGCTACTATGTAATGAGACATTGCATCATACATGACATATGAATGAATCCACTCTCTCATTCTAATGTGTATTCATGTACATGCTTGTGTGTGTATAACTCATATAGAAGGTATTTGTAGAAGATAATTTTGTACATGAAGGAGAGTTAAAGTGAACAAACTTAACAGAGAGTAACATGTATGTTGAAATTTTACCAAGGAAGTGTTTGTCCATTCATTTGTTACTTGGGGTGGACATAAACACTTTAAATGTGATCACTAGCATTTTTAAAAAGTGAGATTGACTTTATGATTATAAAGTCACTTTATAAAATGAAGTTGAGTTATAAATTTTAAATGTGACTTCTGGGAGAATTAAAAGCGGGTGAGCACTAAATGTCTCATTTATTATTTAAAAGGTAATTAAATATTTTTAAATGATAAAAGTGAGATTTGATCATGGCCCTAGATCTCATCTAGTTATGTTTTAATCTAAGCCATTGATTTTCAAATGGTGGTTACCTAAACAAAAAAGCTAGGGAAAGGCATGAGAAAATTCATTGTTCACTTTCACAAAAGAGATTTTTGAGAGAGGAGAAGAGAAGAGCAAGAGAAAAGAGAGAAGAGAAACCCTTGAAAAATTTTAGACTGAGCATGAGTATGAATTTTCAAGTGGGCACAATTTCCAAGGCAGACCTGTGCAATTGATGCAGACCATACAGCCATCAATTCTGGGCACAAATTTCAAGAAGATTTTCTGAATTGATAGGTGCATTTATTGTAGTCCATACAGCACATTTATTGTAGGCCGTACACTTCAGATTTGGCATGTTTTTCAAGGTGAAAAGCAGGCACAAATTTTGAGGACTTTACAGCATTTAATGCTGTTCGTACAGCAGGTCGTACAGGCTGAAACAGGCACAAATTTCAAGGCTGAGAGCAGGCACGAATTTCAAGGGCCATACAACCACACGTGTGTGGCTGTAAAGCACGATTTTCAAGGCAACCATATAGCAATCTGTCAATGAGATGCTGGCACATTTTTCAAGGTAAGAAAATGAGATAAGTTCTGTTGTTATTAATTTGTACTTTGCCTGAAGAAATAATTAATTCTCTCTCACACAGGTTTTCCCTTTGGGGTTTTACCCTAGACCATTTGGGTCAAAAAATACTAAGTCATTTTATTGTGTGGGGCTGAAATATTTTTCTGAATTTGAAAACCTAGGCTGCTAGAAAAATTTCTGAGTTTGCAAAAGTTGAATTTATCTCATGCGTTTCAAGTTTCAAGTTAAAAATTTTAATTTTTATATGAACATGCATCCTAGGGTTGGAAATTAAACCATATGCAGTGAGTTGAAGTTGAAACTGGGTTTGGGGTCACAAAATTTTCATGGTATCAAAGCACAAATGAAGACAGGCTGGATGGGGCGGTAAATTTTTGCCCATGGAAGGCCAAAATAGTGTTGATCCTACAGGATAGTGAGCTATGGGAGATAGTAAACAGTACTACAGCCAATCCAGTGACTGTTCCTACAGATGCAGCAGCTAAAGGCGTATAAGGCGTATTTGACAAGGACATAAAGGCTAAAAGAATCCTTCTTTGTAATATTCGTATCCAAATGTTCTCGAAAGCTATCTCAATTGAATAGTCCAATAGAAAATAGTTCCATGTTGGATAATTATATAAGAGTAAATATGAATATGAATGATTATTTACACAAGAAATGATGATTGTATAAATACCGCATCAAGGGTTTCCATGGTGATGAGACACCACCTTTCATAAGGTGCCTCTTCATTTACCTTTTCATTTAATTATTTAATTAATTTATCAATATTATTATATTTATTAATGCATATTTATTATATATTTTGCTCATCTGAGATCTATCTTCATTGGAGTTGTTTGTTGATCGCTTTGATAGATGGAATTTCTCGTTTTTTGTTTAGCTTGTTCATTTTGTGTTCTCTCTCTTCTGAAATCATAACTCCTTCGTTTATGTTCATTTTGACCCTGTCATTGGTCAAAATGATTTTTATGGTTTGGGTGTCAATAAGGATTTTTTGTTGTTTGTTTTTTACTAGAGTGGCTTTCTTGTTCCTTAACTTGAATTTGTTTGTCTGAGAGTCTAGAAGCTTCCTTCTGGATTTGCTCTAATTTCTTCTCTAATAGGGTGTTATTACTCTGAATCTTTTCGAACCTTTCTACTTGCAATTTTTTGTCCTCTTTTAACTCTTTGATTTGCTCTTCTAGTTCTTGATTAATATTTCTCCACCGATGATTTTCTTCTTGCTTCTCTATAATTTTTCCTTCAAAGTCTTCATTAACTTGTTCTGACATCCGAATTATTTTTAACTTCTTGATCTTTGTAACTAACATCTTGTTATGATTCTTTAGTTGAAACACTTCTTCATTCTTGCCTGTTAATGTATTATTGCTGTTTGTAATTTCCAACTCATGTGCCCTTCTAATGTCGTTGTATTTATGTTGAAGTTCTTTCATTTGTTGTTGATGTCGACATATCTCGGATTCTTGACTTTCCAACTTTCTCTAGACTTCTGCAATTTCTTCATTCTTGTCATTCAGGAGAGCATTCAAACGTGTCTACTCTTCTTTTTCCTTACACTTCTTGATCTTTGTAACTAACGTCTTCATTAACTTGTTCTAACATCCAAATTCTTTTTAACTTCTTGATCTTTGTAACTAACGTCTTGTTATGATTCTTTAGTCGAAACACTTCTTCAGTCTTGCCTGTTAATGTATTATCGGTTTTTGTAATTTCCAACTCGTGTGCCCTTCTAATGTCGGTGTATTTATGTTGAAGTTCTTTCATTTGTTGTTGATGTCGACATATCTTGGATTCTTTACATTTCAACTTTTTCTAGATTTCCGCAATTTCTTCATTCTTGTCATTCAGGATATAGCATTCAAACGTGTCAATTCTTCTTTTGCCTTACTGTCGTCAACTTCCTTCTTGATACCTTTGTTTTGTGATTTTTTATTGAGCCGCTTAAAATCTTCAATCTGCATGAACAAATCTTCCATTTGTTTTTCTTGGTCCGAATATCTCTTATTCATCATCTAATTTCTTTATCTAAATATATAAACCATACGCCATGGCTACGACTGGACTTGTATTATTATGAAAAGGTTAGATTCTCCTTGATTATGTTGCTTTGTCGACAATTTGGTCTTCACCTTTTTCGACAGTATATGGTCCCCCTTTGACACGGCTCTTTTGTCGATAATTTGTCTTTGACTCCTTTGATAAGAGGTAGAACAAAGGGGGTAATAACCCCTAATGTAGTTCCCTTGGAAGGAATTCTTCTTTTAACTTTGACTTCTTTTCTTCTTAAAACTTCTTAAAACTTCTTTGTGGATTGTGTGTAGATTGGGTAGTTGGGAAGAAGGAATGTTACCCTCCCCACCCAAGTTCAAATCTTGGGGATTAACTTTTATAAAAAGAAATATTAAGCCTTGGGACTCACCCTTATAACATATTTTCTTAAATAGACTTGTAAGCCACTTTAATCTTCGTCAATCTAAAATATGATTGATACTTCACTCTATAATTTAAATCTTTTTCCTATAATGGTTTTTAACAAAAAAAAACAAGTGTGGTTTCATAATACAATGGGTTGTTTTTTTCTCCATTTTCTTCTTCTCCTTCTTCTTTTTACTTTTTTTACTCTGACTTGTTTATAAACCATGTGTGGTTTTATAAACCTTGTGTTGTTTTTTTGTTCCTTCTTCTTTTTATTGTTTTACCTCTTCTATTTTCCTTCTTGGTTAAAGAACACAATTTTAGGGAAACCCCACGTTAATGGTTAAAAACCAAATTACACAAAGTGTAAATAATGGCCAAGGGTCGAATCGCTTGAATACCAATGTAATATTCATATCCGAATATTCTCAAAAGCTATCTCAATTGAATAGTCCAATAGAAAATAGTTCCATGTTGGATAATTATATAAGAGTAAATATGAATATGAATGATGATTTACACGAGAAATGATGCTTATATAAATACCCATGCAAGGGTTGCCTTGGTGATGAGACGCCACCTTTCATAAGGTGCCTCTTCATTTACCTTTTCATTTAATTATTTAATTACTATATCAGTATTATTCATATTTATTATATATTTTGTTCATTACATTCTTGATGCAATAAAAGACCATGTGATTCCACACGTATTAGGTAAAAATTATGCTCATCAAATGTGGACTGCTTTGACTAACCTTTACCAAAGTTCCAATGAAAACCGGAAAATGGTGTTAAGGGAGAAGTTAAAGAATATTGAGATGAACAGGGGTGAGGACATGACTATTTATCTCACCAAAATCACACAAGTTCGTGATGAGCTTGGGGCTGTTGGGGAGGTGATAATTGGTGCCGAGTTGGTACATACAACCTTGAATGGTGTGACGAAGCCATGGGTTGTATTCGTGGAGTCAAAAGTTTAAAAAGGGTTCTGGGGGTGGAACCAAGCAATAGGATGGCGAGAAGAACATAAGCAAAGTGAAAAGATTTACTTATCAGAAGTTTGGGCATTATGTTGGACAATGCCTAAACAAGAAGAAGAAGAAATAGCAAACATCAGCGTCGACAGAGATTGATGAGTATGTTGCTAGATTCAATAGAGAGTTTTCTCTCTTTGCTGGTGGTTGTAGAGAGAGAGAATCATCCATCACCATCAGAGATATGGAAGACAAAACAGAGCATTCTATGATCGTTGGGCATTCACCGAGTGCTTCCAGCACTCTCTCCACATGGTACATTGACAATGGAGCTTCAAGTCATATGACAAGTGTTCGAGACATGTTCACTGAGATTTCAGAGACAGGCTTGGAGTTGGAGGTTGTGTTGGGTGATGATACAGTGGTGAGCAGTTGGGCGTGGGACAGTCCGCTTTGATAAGGAGTCAATGGAGCCCATGTTACTGAGGGATGTTTTATACATCTATGGGCTGAAGAAGAATCGTGTTTTAGTTTCCACGATTGAGGACAAAGGCCTTGGGGTATATGTCCTAGATGGGAAAGTGCATATCTTTCCCAAAGCAGAGGCATATCTTTCCCAAAGCAGAGGGACCATTTGCTTCATATGCGATTAGAGTTAGATGCTAGAAACTATACAAGCTTCTCTTCCAGCCACATCATGCACTTGCACACACACAGAGCAATAGTGAGTTGTGTGAGTTATGGCACAAAAGGATGGCCCACCTTCATCATTCAGCTTTGAGGATACTGAGAGACATAACTACAAGTTTTCCATATTTCAACATAGAGCAGGTGTGTGCAAAGGTTGTGTTTTGGTAAAGTACACCAGGTTTGTTTTTCCGAACAATGACAACAAATCAAAGGGAGTGCTTGATTTGATTCATTCAGACTTATGTGGTCCCGTGTCATCTGCCTCTTTGACAAGTTTTGAGTACTACATCACGTTCATCGATGATTATTCCAAGAAGACCTGGATCTACTTTTTGAGAAGCAAGAAGTCAAAGGAGTTCTAGCTTTGGTTCCAAGCATTCAAAGCTCTTGTGGAGAACCAGACATGAAGGAAGATCAAGGTGCTCAAATCAAATATACCTCCAATGCATTCGATGAGTTTTGTAGAAAGGAGGGCATTAAGAGGCAATTGACAGTTCCTTACACTCCACAACAGAATGGAATGGCTGAAAGGAAGAATCGTGCGATAGTGGATGCAACTAAAGTTATGCTGCATGATCAGTCTTCCTTTCTTTCTATTGGTTGAGGCCTGTAGCACAGTTGTTTTTATTCAGAACAAGAGTCTGCACCATGCCTTGGCGTGCAAAACTCCTCAAGAGATGTTGACCATGAAGAAGTCTGAGATAGGCCAATTCCTCATTTTTGGACGCCCTGCATATTCCCATGTCCCTTCTGAGGAGAGGTAAAAGTTGGAGGATACTGAAGAGAGGGGTATTTTTGTTGGTTTTTTGCATATACCTTCCTGCATAGAGGAAAGTTGTGGTTTGGAGGGCCGTGAGATTTAAGGAGGAGCAAGCCTTTAAAAAGTCTCAAGAGTCAAAGGAGGAGGAGCAGGTTACTACTCCACAACTGACAACATCACAGAGTTTAGGGAGTCATAGCACAGGGTCACAGGTCTCAAGGTTAACTTGGTCATAGGTTACAAGTTCATCAGTTTCAGAGGGCAGTCTACAGGACTACTAGTACAGGGACATGTTCTCGGATTACAGGTTCACAGGTTTCACCTTCATGTGATTCGGGATCACTTGGTTCAGGTTCAAGTTCACCAAGCACAGGATCTCAGACAACAGGTACTTCTTCACGGAGACATTCGTCAAGTGAGGATGTAGAGGAGAGTCTTCCACATGAAGCTACTTCCAAGAAGTGAAAGCAAAGTTGGCTTAAGGAGCCTGTGAAGGAAACTGAGGAGTCTATGAAGCCACCTAGGAGGGAGGTCAGAGAAAGCAAGGCACCAAAGAGGTTTTCCAATTACATGGTGGTGATGACCAACTTGTGTGAATCTGAGCCTGCTACTTATGAGGAGGCATCCACACATCATGTTTGGAGAGATGCCATGATGGAAGAATACAATTCCATCATAAAGAATGGTGTGTGGGAGATTGTTCCGAAACCAAAGGAGAAGTCAGGCATGACTTCCAAGTGGCTCTATAAAATCAAACATGTTGCAGATGGCAGCATCGAGAAGTACGAAGCTCGGTTTGTAGCGCATGGGTTCTCACAGGTAGAGGGAGTTGATTATGATGAGACCTTTGTGTTGGACGCTAAATTTTCTTCGATCAAAGCAGTGATCTCCATTGTTGAAGAGATGGGTTGGAGAATTCATCAAATGGATGTGAAGACCGCTTCTCTCAACAGTCTTCTACAAGAGAAGGTATATCTGGAGCAACCATGCGGTTTGATATTCATGAGAGAGAGTCATGTGTGCATGCTGAAATAGGCCTTGTATGTTTTGAAGCAAGCCCTCAGACCTAGTACTCAAGAATTAATTCATATTTGCTTTCGATTGGGTTTCAAAAGAGTGAGGTTGATCCCAACCTACACTTCATTGTGGTCGGAGGTAATCCGCTCTATTGAAGACTTAATCATTACAGGAGGAGAGAAAGATCTTGCTCTAGAGTTTGAGATGACAAACCTTGGGTTGAGGCATTACTACTTGAACATGGAGGTGTTGCAGGAAGATGGACATGTTTTCATGGGCCAAGGAAAATATGTTGCAGATGTTTTGAAGAGATTTCAGATGGAGGAGTGTAAGCCCATGTCCACACCCATGACCACCAATTGGAAGAAGCTTTGTGCTTCTTAGTTAGAGTTGGTGGATCCTACTTTATATCATCAACTTATTGGATCGTTGATGTATATGGTGAACACCAGACCAAATTTGAGTTTTACGATGAACACTCTCAGTTAGTTCATGGTGGAGCTCAAGAGAGTGCACTGGACAACCGCAAAACACATTTTAAGATACCTAGCTGGGACAGTAGACTATGGTCTAGACTACAAGAGGTCTGATGGAATGGGCTTGGTTGGTTTCACAGATTTAGATTGGGCAGCCTATGCTTCGGACAGAAAGAGCACTTTTGGTGAACCATATAGACTGTGACTCCTTATGCAATCATGAAGTCCTGCACCTTAGTGTACTTCACATTTTAGGATATAGTTTTTATCCTAAGGGTGTATTAGATCCTATTTTACCTCCTCCTGGCCTTAACCCTAAATGAGGTGTCAATGTGAAAGTGAATCTAGTTTATGATGTGTTTTCATCCATGTACCATAAATTTCGATCATTGAATGAATACATTTCGAGTATGGCTCAAGCTTTTTCTGCCAATCTTATTGTTTCATGTTTTCTTGTTTGATATTCTTCAATTGGTATCAGGACTCTTATTGTCTCAAGGATCTAGTAGCCCCTCCATGGTAATCAGCCATGAGAGGTTCAATGAGATGATCACGCTAAGATGAGCACAAAGAACAACATGCCAACAATCATGCAAAGAATCCCCCCCTTTGGCTATGCAATGGCAAAGATGAGAGATGCCCAAAAATCATCAAGAGATCTGATATTCTAATTTGCATTTTTCCACTGAAAATTTTAAGCATTTTGAAGCATGCTTCATGAAATCTGTACAAATATTTTTAAGGAACTAGAGTAAGATCAGAGATGTAAATAGTATGAATTGATGGTGTAAAATTGTTCCAACAGTATTTGATAATAAGATTTGGTTTCCTTAAGTTGGAAGCCTAGATCTAAAATTTGTCGATAACAATCTATATGCCTGTGTGCATATACATCATAGATTTGTTGTGAGTTTCCATGCAATCCTTCTTTGTAATATCCCCAATTAAAAAATAGAAATATTAACTCCAAATTTCCAATGGTAATTATGCTGATTTTCAACCTTGTCCAAACAGTGGCTCATGAAGTGTTATAGTTTCAACGAAAAAGGAACATATTTATGATTTAGGAATTTAATGAAGATGTGCAGCCCATTCAAATATCCTTTGTGAACACTATAATGTGCCCCAATCAAATCTGATATATAGTTTTGGTAACTGGTTATTAAATCTGGTTCGAAACTTTCTTCAAACGCTTAGCATGCAGTCTCTTTATCATTAATGTTGAAGCATGGAAAGTACAAATCACATCACCAAATGTAAAGGGAGAATTGTTTGCCCCATATAACAGTAGAAAGTGACTTGAATTTCAATATTTAAACGAGCATGAACAGCTCCATAAGCATCAATTCAAATCTGGGAAAACTAGCTCGAATTTCACCACAAGGACTAGCTGATTTCCAACTTGACCCAAACACCTCTTAACCAGCCCAAATCTTTACTAACACCTCCAACTCGACCCTAACACTCCCAAATCAAGCTAAATATCCCAACCAACTTCAAGGAACTAATATGAAAGTTTAATACACATTACATATAGATTGCACAACCACAAATTCAGATAGATGCATATTGCAATGAGCAACACCAATATAGGAGCATAATATGATAAAATCACTGTGAATCTTTATTATGAATGGAGGGGACCAGTAACAATACTGATATCAATGCAACGGAACAAGTCTCATCACCTAGAAATGCACAGAACTACCAAAACCAGAAGTTCAATCTCGGCCCATCTACACTGGTCCAAGCTCTAAATAAATAGAAAGTAACTCCAAATGATAGATATGCCTCCCAAATCGTGCCCTAAGTCATATGTACATGCTATCCAACCCCAAAAGAGATGTCTGCAATAAAAATGGGATCCACTTGTGCGCCCTCCAATCTCTGAAAACAATGGCAACTAACACTATGTGAGATTAAGTGTGCCCTCCACACCGGAAACACTGGAAAACCAACACAATAAAGCTCAGTAGAAAAATGTAGATGATCTTTCTCAACACCTACAATGAAGCCCAATTGAAGAGATTTGGATGATCTCTCCTCTCACACTAGCTAGAGTGAAATTTTTCACCACTGAAACGAGTCACAAATGCAAGGGGCACATCTCCCAAGCTTGAAAGCCACAAGACCTATTCAATTCAAAATTACAAATGCCAAAAGTTTCTCCACATGAGCCCTTACCCTTCTTTTATAACTCCTCATTCAACTTTTCGCTCCTCATAGAGTGTTCTCTTAAAAATATGAATAAAATATTAATAAATATTATTTTCATGAAAAATGATCTAGGTAAAACCACATTAATTGCATCCTGTCAGAATCCGTACAGCACGTATGAGGTACAGATTTCGAAGCAACACTATACAACAATCTGGCAGGGCATTTATTGCAGGCTGGGCACAAGTCTTGAGGAAACATAAAAGTACAAAAAGTACAATCCGTACAGTCCACATGTGTGTTAAATTCAGCACGTGCGATGGTACAACAAACCGTATAATACGGCTGGCACAAAATTCGAGGTAATTTGTTGTAGAAGTGATTTTGGGAGTTTTGTCTATAAGGGTCGGAAGAAGAAAATTTGTGTTGTCGGAAAATTTCTGAGTTTCTCCTTTAATGATAATTTCTTTGTCTAGGGATTTCCCCAGGAGTTGGGGTTTTGCCCGGCCTTTGACCAAAATTTCCTGTGTATTCATGTATGAATGATTTACTTCAGTCTTGGAAAGTTCTTGATCTTGGTGGTTAATATTTTAAATTAAAAAAGTAACTTTTAATCATAAACCCTAGTTTGATGAAGTGTTTGACATAATGTGAAAATGATAAATTTCATATTATGTCATTGAATTTCATCATGGTATCAAAGCCAAGTTGAAGTAGTATTCAAGTTTTGAATCACAGAACAGAATTGTGTTGTCTTTCAATTCAGAAGATTTGTCGTGAGATATTTTCCAGATGATGAGCATTCGGTGCGCAAATAGGTTGGATGGCATATCCAACTATCTTCCACGAAAAGTGAGGATAATTGCAGTGCTCAAAGAATGGAAGATATGGAGCTTTGCAAACACCAAGATGATGAAGCCCACAAACAAGGTTGACTGAAAAGAATTTGAAGCCCTAGAAGCTAGAGCTCAGAGGGTGATCTTGGATGGGGTGAAGGATCATCTTATCCCTCATTTGGCAGTGAAAAAGACTGCCAATGATATGTGGGATGTCCTGAAGCAATTGTTCGAGGCAAAGAACGAGAATCAAAAGATGGCTCTAAAGGACAAGTTACACAATGTAAAGATGACAACAGATGAAAGTGTAGCCTCCTACTTGACTCGAGTGGGTCAAGTCAAAGAGGAGTTAGCAGCAGTGGAAGAGACTATCTCAGACTCAGAGTTGGTGAGGATAGCCCTGAAGGGCTTCACCAAGAGATGGGAGGTTTTTGTCAAATGCATTGTTGGCAGAGAGAAACTTCCAAACTAGCCCAGGCTTTGGGATGATTTTACCCAAAAGGAGATTCGAGAAGGAGATTTGGTTGGGCAAGTCAGTGAAGAGGTGGAGCATAGTGTGGCTCTTGCAACGAAGACAAACAAGAAAAAGAAAGATCTGAGTCAAATCAGGTGCTACCATTGTGGTCAGATGGGTCATTATGCCTCGAAGTGTCAAGAGAAAAAGATTGTGAAGACTGAAAGAGACATGGCAGCCTCTGCAACAGTAGAAGAATATGCCACAATGTTTGAGCAACAGTTTTCTCTTGTCTCAATTGATTCCAGTATAGGAAGTTCATCCTTCGAGAATGTTTGGGTTGTTGATAGTGGTGCAACCAGACATATGACTGGAATATATGACTCTTTTCAAATGATCACAATGTTGGGACCGAGACATTTCATCCAAATGTTGATAGTCTTCAGATTGTGATACGAGGGGTTGGAACAATCAGGTTCCAACTGGAACTTGAAGAGTTCCTCGATATTCATGGAGTATTGTTTGTACCTGGAATGAGAGTGAACAAACTCTCAATGTCATCCTTCAAGAATGAAGGCTATGGGATGATGATCAAGTCTGGCCATGTCTACCTGTATTGGAGAGTTGAGCCAGTTGGGATCACAATTCTATTGGTTGATCGCAGGGATAGACTCTATGTCCTGAGAGGGAATATTGTATGACCAAGAGCAAGAGTAGGAGGATGGCTATCAAAGTCAAAGAATGAGGATGATGTTGCATTTGATAGACATGGACCTAAAGAGGAGAGTGACTCTATCCAGAGCACTGGCAAGAGGCTCAACCAGTCAAGTGATGGTGCATACGAGCAGTTGGATGAGACTCAGGTCAAGTCTCAGGCTTTACAGTTTCAGTTCGAGGTAGAGCATCTGTTTTCGAGATTGATTCCAGAGCAGGAGGGAGTTGTCGCATGAGTCAGAGATGGAGATAATGTTGAGGACCTTCCTCGTTAAGAGGGAGTGTTAAAAAGTTAACTCTGAAGGTCCTCTTTATAGTTTTGGCGTTGTGTGATAAAGAGGTCATGTAATTTGTCCCTTGTGAATTTATGTATAAAAGATGAGTTATATATAAATAAATGATGTTTTGTACTTTATTGTATTGGGTCTCCCTTAAAAGATATTTAATAATTAAAGTGATTTATTATTAAATAAGAGTGTGCATTAAGTGAGGACCCTAGATTTTGTAAAAGCATCTCAACCATAAGAATAAGTTGGTTAGATGAGGTAGTTACAGAATTTAAAGTATAAAACTAGGGTTGAGGACAAATTAAAAACACCACCATTAATGAGTAGAGAGAGAAGATTGAGACTAAAGTAGTGAGAGATACCCTAGAGTAGGCATAATTCCCAATGCAAGCAACAGCAAGGCACAGCCACATTAATTGCAGCCTATCAAAATCCGTACATCATGTGTGAGGCGAAAATTTCGAGGCAACATCGTACAACAGTCTGACAGCATTTATTGCATGTTGGGCACAATTCTCGAGGCAACAAAAAAGTACAAAACACATGTGGCAGATCCATACAATTTGTACTTGCACATGTGAAGGGACAACAAACCGTACATTACGGGTGGCATAGAATTGGAGGTAATTTGTTGTAGAAGTGATTTTGGGAATTTTGTCTACAAGGGTTAGAAGAAAAAAAATTATGTGTTGTTGGAAAATTTCTGAGTTTCTCCTTTAATGATAATTTCTCTTTCTAGGGTTTTCCCCGGGAGTTGGGGTTTTGCCCGTTCTTTGACCAAAATTTCATGTGTATACACGTGTGAATGATTTACTTCAGTCTTGGAAAGTTCTTGATCTTGGTGGTTAATATTTTAAATTGAAGAAGTAATTTTTAATCATAAACCCTAGTTTGATCAAGTGTTTGACATAATGTGTAAATGGGAAATTTCATATTATGTCATTGAATTTCTTCATTTAGGACCTGGCTTGTCATAAACTGTCATAGAATCTGTCATAGATTGTCATAGATTTTCTATATTTAGCCCAAGGAGTTACAACTCATGAGATGCATCTTCATGAAACTTCTTGGGATGGTCTCCTTTATTTGGGGGTGTTACAACTTCCTTGTGGGCCCACTTTATCCTCCTATGCTCCCTCCATGGCTGACGGACCATTGCCACCTCATTTATGAATATTTGGCAACTTTATTAAAAAAATTGTGATCCACATCACCCCTTCTAGTCTTTGAATATAAATTTGCAAAATGGCTATAGGTCATGATATTCCAAATTTAATTATTCTTCTCAAATGGTTAATAATCAAAATTTGGAGACGGTACATTCTTGTGCACAGTTGAGATCAATCTGCAAAGAACAACCTTGCAATTGAAAGTTTTTTCTGTAATACAATCAAAAGTTTAAAAAAAGGTGGTCATGATCTGCACAAACAATCAACAACCTGTCTACTGCAATTTAATTCACATGGATCAGCCAAATTTATGAGTGATCTGCATCTGATATAAGGCAAGGCTCATTCCATGAAGGCATGGTAAACAAGTTTGAACTCCAACAATTGATCGCGTCACTGACATCCACTTTCAAACGATATACCATCTGACATCTGGCAATGTCTTGCCTAACATCAATTGCAGCAATAAAACAAGATATTGAGATCTTCTTCAAGCAATTTCCTCAGCAATCTGCCAGAATGTAGTTGAAGCATTGATCATTTGTTCTTCAAACGACCAGCTCATGGTTACTTCCAGCCCATGTATCACTGTTTCTATTGTTGCAGATCGATGTGAATTTGAATGTTTGGATGAGAATTTCAGACTGACAAGAAATCTGCCTTAGATCTGCATCTCAAAGATCTGCCATGATCAGTTAAATCTGGGAGACTCGTTTCCATATGTTTGGCGCAGTGAGTGCGAACAAATTTGTGTGAAAAGACCCTACAACTCTACAGTGACCATATTGGAGAATGAAATGGGAAAATCAGCAGCAATACACCATACAGCAATTCTCACTCGGATCCAGTGCTAGCAAGCAATGTGATCTGCACTATCACTTCCATATGCATGCTATGAAATAGCGGAGGATAGCTTATGTGTGGAGGATAACATTTGTGAAGCTAAGAGCAGAGGATAGCTTATGCGTGGAGAATAAGATTTGTGAAGCTAGGAGCAGAGGATAGCCCACGCTAAGGAAATCCCATGTGTCCTGCACACCACTAAAAAGAAGTGACAACTGCAAGAAAGGCTCTCGCGCAGTTACTGTCATACATAATCTTCACCAAGCCCCTTAGAGAGCAGCATGGAACCACTGATTCGTATTTCCGTGCAAAGAATTCAGAAAATGATTCCAGATCCCCAGTTGCCCCAGAGAAGCAATCAGAAATCTCAAAAAGTCCCAGAAAATGAGGATGAAAAGCCAGTACTGGTCCTGGCTGGATTTTGCTTGATCAGTTGCACGCCATTTGTTTTGGGAGGGACAACTATTAATTTGGGTGCGTATCTGTCGAATAACGAGGGCTCAAGAGTTACAAATTGATGCCTTGATAAGGCACATTCCATGAAAGTCTCAAAATAACATTTGGAACAAAATTGAAAAAAGTTGAAAAGGATCATAATTAATTTATTTCCAAACATAGCTCTTACATCCTTACTTTCTTCAAGGTGAGAAAGATCTTTTTTGGCATAATTTCATTTCATCGTGTTTATCTTTTGTACAAAGAGATTTATTTTTTGAAATAAGTGAGGGAGGCTTATTGAAACCTCATTTAAAAGATTATTTCTCCTCATTGAAAAGGAGTGTTACGCACCGGAGCTGGATATTTGAGTTGGGTGTTGTTTACCCCCTAGATAGGTCGTGGCCAGCCCCTTTGGTTTCACTCTCGAAGGTACTTGGTTTAATGGCTTCGCTGACTACCCCTTCAGTGTGATGATATCTCCACCATGCAAGGATTTTAGCCTATGGCTTGGTGTTCCAAGGCTTCTGGGGGTGACGCACTGGGCACATGACCATCTTGGTTTTATTTATGCAAAGGTGATTGCATGTTGTAAAGGGTTGTTATCCCCTATTAGCACACTTCTGCACCCACTTGGACCTATTTTCAGCATCTCAAAACCCCTACTCTAGTACTACTAGCCAATGACATCATCCCTCTAGCAGATAAGCCTACAAGCCCTGGAAGGGGGGCCTCGAGGGACAAGCATCAGTTTGGGGTAAGATGGGGCATGACATCCCCCATTGGCTCACTATTTCATCCAATGAAAGCTTTTTTGAGCTTATTTTAGCTTATTTTTACTATTTTTGTCTATTTTAGGGTTAAATTCCTTAATTAGATAGAATTTACCCTAAAAATATTATAGTTTTAATTTTAGGACTTGTAAGCTCAAAACTAAATATTTGAGGATGAAAAAGATCCATCTTGAACCTATCTACCAAGCACCAAGAGCACCAAGATGGATCCAATTTCTTGAGTGTAATTTTTTTATCTTAAATTTTTTACATGTTTAAAAAAATTTACACAACCTCATGAATTTTGATCCCTTGTTTGTTGAGCATATAATTGCATGAAGATTCTTCGCAGATTGAATATGTTTTTCAATTGTTAATACCGACAGAATCCTTCAAATGCCAACATATACATCAAAAGCATTGGTAATATCATCCCATTGGTCATTTGTGTAAATGACATCATTATTACCGATGTTATCGAAACGGATCTGGTTCAAGCAAAAACCAGTGGCTCCATCCGATTTAGAGGGTTTGTCGGTCCGGTCAAGGCCCCGAACAGTTTGGGCCAGATTTTGAGAATGAACCGACCAGTTCCGTACGAAACCAAGCCAAAAACGCCAAACCGACCGATTTTGACCAGTTTCGTACGAAACCAATCCGGTTTGTAAAATGTCGTATTGGTTCAAAACTTCAATAATGTATTTTGTTTCAGAACTTCAGTGATGTATTGCACTTTGTGCTATTTTGGTTATTTGCACCTGTACTTGCTATATATATGAGAAACGTTGCATATTTGTGTATTAATGGTTTGGATTCATATGTATGCACATTAATATATATATATATATATATATACAGAATATGAATATTTTATGTATTTTTTAGTCCACCGGTTTTTTCCTGGTTTTTTCTAGTTCCAGTTTTCAATTCCAATCGATTTCACATTATGTGCCCTCATAGTTCGATGACCGATCCAATTCTGATAACATTGATTATTACTGGTAGTGAGGCAAGCATGATTGAGTAGATAAAATCCAATATGAGTAATGCTTTTGACATGACTGAACTTGGCCTCCTACATTACTCTCTCGATCCTAGAAGATAATATCGTCAATTTGGACCAATTTCGTACGAAACCAATCCAATTCGTAAAATGTCATATAGCAGCCATCCATTGACCCACATAACTCAAATTTTGGTTCAAAACTTCAATAATGTATCGTGTTTCAGAACTTCAGTGATGTATATTGCACTTTGTGCTATTTTGGTTATTTGCACCTGTACTTGCCATATATATGAAAAACGTGGCATATTTGTGTATTAATGGCTTGGATTCATATGCATGCACATTAATATATATATATATATATATATATATATATATGTGTGTTTTTTTTCAAAATATGAATATTTTATGTATTTTTTAGTCTACCGATTTTTTCCCGGTTTTTTTCCAGTTCCAATTTTCGGTCCATTTCACATTTTGTACTCTGGCAATTCGATGATCAATCTGGTTCTAATAACATTGATTATTACGGGTAGAGAGGCAAGCATGAATGAGTAGATAAAATCCAATATGAGTAATGCTTTTGACATGACTGATCTAGGCCTCCTGCATTACTCTCTTGATCCCAACAGATAATATCCCAGGAGTTTGCTTAATAAGTTTAGGACGACAGATTGCAAGATTTGGTCTACACCTATGGAGAAGAGGTTGAAACTTTTAGCTAAGGCAAACTTCGAGGCAGATAATGACTCGGTCTATAGGCAATTAATGGGTATTTAGAGATATTACAACCACTAGACCGGATTTGAGTAATGGTGTAAGCTTCATTTCCAAATTCATGACAACGCCAAAAGCAAAGCATTAGATTGCAGCAAAGAGGATGTTCAAGTTTGTGTGGATGCTTGACTTCAACATGTATACAACAAAACCAAACATCCTACATTGTGTGGTTATACAAATTCAAATTGCGCAAGTTGAGTTAATAAAAAAAAATCAATCTCTAGATATGTACTCAACCTTGGCACAAGTGCACCACATGGACCAGCAAGAAGCAAAAAGTAGTAGCCCTTTCATCAACAAAGTAGAATATCAAGGAGCAATGAAAAGAGAATGTGTGGCAATTTGGCTCAAGAGGACTCTTTTAGATATGAATATGCAACAAACTGAGTCGACACCCCTACTATGAGACAATGAAGGGGTGCTTAAACAATCCTAGAATTTTGTTTTCCACAAGCATACCAAGTATGTTGAGATATAGTACCACTTCATCAAACAGCTAGTAGAAGATGGAACTATTGTGTTGCAGTATTGTCCCATAGAGGACAAAACTAGAGAAATTTTCACCAAGTCTTTGGGTCTTGAAAATAATGTAAAATTTCAACATAAACTTGGTGTAGTTAGTAGGTTGACCATTAAGGAGGATGCTAAAGTAAAACCTAATTTATTATAGTCAAAGGAAAATAAGATATTAGACTTGGGCATTAATAAAGTCACTTAAGACTTTATGTTATTTTGTGCTTTCATGATTTATACCACTTTATTGTATTTCTCGATCTATCCCAACATTCAAAACGCAGATTGGCTCGCCCTCATTGTAATCCTATACAAGAAAGATTTTACTTCCTCACCTATGCTATACATTACGATAACTCTTCCAAGTTATTCTTGGTTTCTGTGTTCAATTGTCATGATATTTGGAGATGTTCCAAATGTTGCTAGTTTTATGGTGGATATTCCAGTTAGTGATGTGTAGCGTACTTTGAAGTTTGGAGTTCATTCATTGTGACAATTTTGAGAATGAATACTTGTTCTCGTTGGGAACTATGTGCTTTCTAACCTTCTTTGAAGCAATTGGTATTCTAAGGTCCATGAGTTTTGTCCAATCAATTTGTTACACAAATTCTCCAATGAATAATTGTCAACATGTTTCAATGGATCTCTTCTTTCCAAATTATGATGTTCATCCATTTTGGATGTGTTACATTCAATGCTCAAGTCTTAGGGACATCTAGTTCCATCTTTGTTGCATTCAACCAACTAGTATTTTTCAATGGATCCTTCTTCTATACCTCTATTAAAGGCCACCTGCACCAAGTTGTAGAACTATGTTTATTGGAGATATGGCACTCAAGGGGGCAATATCTTCACTAAATGGCTCATTTTCAAATTAAGGGGAAACATTGAGAATTACGAGAATCCTTTTTTGAGCTCAGTAACTATAAACTCACTCCAATTTGTATCTTGGTCAAGGACCACTTATAATTGAGATGGGTATCCATACACCCACGCTCAAATGTATTTAGGTAAGCTATTTTAAAGTTGGGATACATAAACCCACTCTTAATTGCATTCAAGTGAGGTAACCATAAACCACTCTCAACTATATTTAAACTCTCTCAGTAACTGACACCATTTTGTATATGGACCGCAGTCGACTCGATTGTGTTTGGTACACATAAAGCCACTCACATTTGTGTTCAAAGTGGAGTAATTTTCACAACTGGTTACAACAAACCCATTTCATATCATTACTATATGTGAATAAGGACAACTTATTCACATATATTGTAAACACAATATTGTAATACTAGATTATGGTTAAGGTCAACCTAGTAAAACCTATATGTGAGTCCATAACCCCGAGAATCATTCATAAATCGTCATCTTGTGATCCAACTTGATTATTCTTTAGCATGCAAACATCATTCTTTAATAGAGGGGTTTATGTCGAAGGGCACTTATATCTTTGTCATTCTCTAGTGCTCAAGGGTTAATCTCTCTCTTGGTCTAGATGATTCTCTCTAGTGTACTTATGATTGCTCTTGCACCATTGTTTTGGGGATATCTTCATTGTTATTACAAGGATTTATCTTTCTAGCGCACTTGTGTCGGGCATATTTTCTCTCTAAAGAGTGTTTCGCTAGCACTGTTATTTTCTTCTTTATTGCAAGATTTGGGTTCACTATTTGGTTCCATTCAATCCTCGCTCTCTTGTGAGGATCTTGACCAATGTTGAAAAAGTCGACGAGAGTCCTAAATACAACTTCTCGACAACATCGGCAAAAAAATCGAGAAAAATCAGCAAAAGTCGGCAAACATTAAAAAATATAAAATACATGCATTTTTCTTAGAATTTTAAACATATATAGCAACAATAACATCAAAAAAACATATTGGAACATAAATATGAAGAAAGCACTGATATATATCATCATCATGTAGTCATGCCAAATATAAAACGATACATCAAAGTTGATACTGAAAGTCTCAAACATCATAGTTGTCCAATCAAGGAAAACTAGCATCTAGCTATCTAATATCAATGCCCTCTTCCCTTTTTACGAGGATATATCACGGGTCTTTTGTCGGGCCTGCCCCTAGCACTAGAAGTAGCAGTAGAAGGCCCTGAGCCTGCATCTAATACTCGACGCTGAGTGATGGATGGAGGACTAGACGTATCAAGCGGTGCAAAAGGTGGTGGCGATGCTAGAACATCACCCTCCATGGTGCCTCCAACCACCACCACCACCACCACCTCCTCCTCCTCCTCCTCCTCCTCTAGCCATGCAGGTGCCTCCTCCATGATAGGAGTCTCAATCTCCACCCCCCACTTAGACAATATATCAATATTGTCCAAGGAGATGGCAGTTGCATCTGGTTCTTTCTGTATCTATGCCATCCACAAGCGAAGGTTGTAATGAACATACACCAAGTCATTAAGACGTGTGAACTCCAACCTGTAAGAGGGTAATAAAAAAAATTTAGTCTAGAGGATCGTAGATTCATAAATTGCATTAAACATTTAAATGCAATTGCTTTGTTCAAATTCTAAGTTCTAAGTTTCTAGCCTTCTATGTCTCTTTGCATATATTTTTTCAAATACACTCCAATTCCACTCATATCCCGAAGCTGTACAGGTTTGGCTAAGGATTCTGATGGCAAATTTCCGTAAATTTGGTGTCCTCACACCATAGGTTCGCCACCAAGTGGCTACATGTCACCAAACAAGAAATAAATATAAATAAATCATAATTCATCTTTCAAATAAAGGTGAAAACTTAAAACAGTCTAATAAGTTAATAATTTACCTGGCATGAATTCGGTCCTGTCACAAATAACATCAACAAAGCTAAATACTCCAATACCATCCCGATACACCTGTATCTCGCGATTAACTGCATTGCAAGTGTCACAATCAGGTATCATCCTCTGAATACAAGTGAGAAGCCCCTCCAAAACCTCACCATCAAAATCAAAATTGCATTTGTAGGCAAATGCAGGGTTGAGGAAGAGTCCTGCTGCATGAATGGGTCGATGAACCATCCCAATCCATCGAGTATCAATCAACTCCCATAACAACATGTGCTTGTCATGCCCTGGGGTACCCTTTCCCACATAGAAATTCTGAATGATCTCTTTGGCCCTATCCATGGCCTCATATAAATAGCCCAGTGCGGGCTTATCACCATCAACAAGTCGCAGAACCCTCACTAAAGGTTCACTAACCGAGCACACTTCCTCCATTCCTTCCCAGAAGACATCAGTGAACACCAGCTTGGCAATGGTTTTCCCATCCTCTCTCTTGTTGTAAGCACAATCACGCCACTCATCACAAACAAACATTTGCTTCAACTCAAACTGACATTGAAGCAAAGACTGAAGAGTAATAAATGTGGTGGCAAAACGCGTGATTGCAGGACGCTTCAACTCCTTGTTTTTAGTGTGCCTCCTCATGAGACTAAGAACAAAACCATGGTTGTAAATGAACTTAGGGATGGCCCTAGCCTGATCAATCACAACCTTGATAAAAGAAATTTTCCCCATATCCTCCAACATCAAATCAATGCAATGAGCTGCGCATGGAGTCCAAAACAAAGAGGGGTACCTATCCATAAGCATCCTGCCAGCAGCCACATAATTAGCTGCATTATCTGTAATAACTTGCACAACATTGTGCGCCCCAATATCCTGGATGAACCCATCCATCAACTCACATAAAAGTGCCGCATCTTTTAAATGTGTCGATGCATCAACTGATTTTACAAAGATGGTACCTCTAGGACAATGTACCAAGAAGTTGATAAGGCTTCTACCCTTACCGTCTGTCCAACCATCTGACATGTTTGTTCATCCAATGCTCTCCAATGACTGCCTAAACTCTGCCAACCTAGCACCAATGTCCATCTTTTATGCTTGAAGGATTGGGCCCCGCAACTCCTCAAAGGTGGCACTTCTATAACCTGGGCCAACTACTGCAATGGCATCACACATCAGCTGCCAAAATGGATTGTTTTTAACAATGCTGAGAGGCATGTGACTCCAGTAAAGACACCTTCCCATTACCCTATCCGCTTCTACCTTTTCCGATTTCTTTATAACTGACTTGATAGAAGGTTGTCAGCCTGGTCCAACATAATGGGATGCGAGCCCCGCCCTCCCAAGAGGTGAAGTTGTGGAGCTCCTCCCACTACCCTCACCGATAGTGGTAGATAGAGATGCACCTAAACTTCTTACTTGGCCAAAAGCTGCAAGCTCAGCTCTGTTTGCAGCGATCTCATCCTTCTTTCTCATTTTTTCATGGATGGCGTCATGGGCAGATCTCATGATTTCTGGGGTCACTGCAGTACAAGGCCAACATCATGGCCAGGTAGTTTGGCTAGATGGTATTTCAACCTGTTAACCCCTCCCGACATGTGATGCCCTATTGTTGCCATCCTCGGGCTCACCATACTGCCAAAATGGGTCCAATATCTTTGGCATTTTTGCAATTGGAATGCTTCAACTCAAATGCAACCCTAGGGCACAAAAACAAAAAAAATTACATTAAACTCCATTGGAAAATAATAGCAACATTCTAGCTTAAAAAATTAGACCTCTAAATTTAGATTTTAAGCCATGAAAGATAAGAAGAAGAGGGTGGCTAAGAAGTAAAAAAACAAGCATGCTATTTTCCATTCTAATTTTTTTAAACCCCCATTTACATTGGGACTGTTTTTCATTTTTTGGGGAATGGAAATCAATGGCAAAATAGTAAAAACAAATAGCAAAGAAATATGCAAGAAATAGTAAAAGAAATATGCAAGAAATCTTTCAAAGAGTCCATGGAAAAGATAGAAAAACAATGGGATAAAATGCACATACCTTGAACACTTGCTCCATAAAACTCCTTGGTTGAGATGCTAAATGGTGTTTGAAAGCCTCCCAAGGTGTTGGTGGTCTCCCCAAGCCCTTCTCCTCCACTTCCAACAAGCTCATTTGCCAAATGACATAAAAAAAACCATTTTTTCCTTTACTAGGCTGCAGATTGCCTACCTGTGCAATTTTTTATATCGACTCGCGCTTTTTCCCAAAAAGTCACACTCCGGCGATTTTTTCTCTGTGAAAAATCGACCAGGTGAAAAAAGCGCGACTTTTACGATTTCTCGCGATTTTTCGGCGAGGTTTTCAAGGCTGATCTTGACAACCATCTCTATATAATCCAAGGAGGGATATCCCTTCCCAATATAGGGATTCCTTTGTGTTGGTGTTTTTGGAATACTCAAAATAATAAAATGCAATATATAAAAATACATAACATAGAAAATTTTCAAAAAATATAAATACACTAGTTTACAAGAAAATAAGAATGAAACGCATAAATGACAACTTAACAAGAAACCAATATCAAAATGAACTCCCAAAATAGTTGTTAACTCTCATTGATGATTACATCATGTAAAATCCAAAAATAGTTTTTATAGATGAGGTTATATAACCAAAATTTGTCTTTATATATGAGGCTGTGTCAAAATATAACCTAAGATGTCAAGTGGGTCCAGCTTGGGGTTTAAGAGGAGCAGTAGTTATCCTCCCCAACCAAGTTCAAAATTGCTTGTGACATGTTTGCCCCTCATGGGTCTATTGGTACTGGCAAGGTACCAACAATTTCACTCACTCAAGTGCTTAGGTTATGACTAGATGTTTCCAAACATTCTTTAGCCCAATGGGTTAGCTCAATCAATCATCACCAATGTTACTGAGCATTTGGCTACTTTCATGCCAAGAGCTATATCGGATTCAAAGTTAGGCACAATAGTAGTCTATGCCAACAATATTACTAGGGATACCATCCACAAATGTCATTTTCATTGATTCAAGGCATCTCCATGTATTTTGGGCTTCAAAAGATCGAGAGGTGGGGAATTTCTTGCACTTACAAGAGTGTTATCAAATGGGTAAATGGAAAAGACACCTCAAAAAAGCAACATAAATACATTGACAACTTCAACCCAAAGGAAGAAATCCTGATCCATGACTACTTGTGGTTTCACATCCCAAGGAAACAATACCAATTTTTGGAACAACTAAGAAACAAATAACATGTATACATAAAGAATTGAAATCTGAAGATGAGAAGAACCCCACTAGGAATGGGAAATGAGTGTACTGGGGAGGAAAATTGAGGCAAAGACTGAACAACATTTCTTGTTGTGCAATGATCCATAGAACCACATCAACAATTGGGAGACTGCATTCCAAGAGGAACAAGTATAAGAGAAGGAAAGGCAAGTCAAAAGAATGATGCATACTAAGGACAAACCATTGTAAGATGATATAGCTAGATAGGGGACTTGGGACAAAAGGGAGGCCAAAACTTCTTTATACCATACTACTCTAGATCTAGTCTTCATTTTGTACTTTTCTCTCCTTTTGTTTTGAGTTAGTTGTCCTCGTAAGATCTCATTTTGCAAATCTTTGTCTCAATTATGTGTAGGAAAAATAAGTTGCTATCTCAATTTCTCCTGAAGCATTTATGTTAGATGTGCAATGGTTTGCCATTGCGGCATCAACAAAGACATGTTGGTTCACAATACATCTCTATGATGGCACATCACTGAGAAATGTCACCCCAAAAGATACAATGAATGCAAATCAATCTTGATGCTTCAACAAAGGAGATTTGAATGGCTATGGATCATGAACTGACACTCTCTTGTAGTTGCAACTCACATCTATTTATTGTCATGTCCCCATTCCAATAGGTCTACTAGTTGACAATGTTCACTCACCTACTAGTTCCCTAGGTTGGGGGAGGATACATTAAATATTACAATAAGGAAGCTCTGGGAACCAAGAGAACCTTAGTTTATTATTTACACATTAAGTTGGGTCATACAAATAATAAATATGGAGAAAATAAAGTGGCATTGCTTCATAAGGACATTTGGAGGTCCATGGGGGCCTTGGGTGGCTAGATGCTTCCTTACACTTGTCATAGCTTAACCTCAAATTTGAAATTATGAGTGATGGAATGTTCTTGGAAGGTGAAGAGTCATCAAATAACATATCATGAGCCCAAGGATTCGAATGGGTGAGTAGGAGTAACTCCCCATAGAAGAGGAAGAGTCTAGGAAGAAACTAGGTGCCATGTGGAGCTAGATTCCCTGCGCTTTATGACAACAATGATGGAAGATTCTATGACAAGTCAAACCTGATTGCAGACCGACGACAACCTGACATGTCAAGACTAAAAATAGGCTCCAAGAGGGCGCGTTTGGGACTAGGTGCAACCATTCGAATTAGGTGGAAGATGAAGGGTTGAGGAGAAGACCAAGTGGCATGGAGGTTACTAAACATCAAGAATGAGGTGGAGGAAGCCTATGCGAATGAATTCGACATTGGAGGACATTAGGAGGGTTATAAAAATATGTCATGAGGAATGGAAATGGCTTTTGATCATTTGTGAATTTGCCTTTGGCATTTGGAGAGTAATTGCTTGTCCTTTGCACAGTGAGTGCACACTTAACCTGCTAGTGAGCCAATTTCGAGAGAGTGAGATTCTCATCCAAGTTGGCCATGGGAGAGGCCATTCAGACCCTCTCATTTGGAGCTTCAGAGAGTGTTTTATTGCAGATAGGAGGTTGTTGTTGTTCGTGACCCACCTTTCCTCCCATTCTCTCAATTTCCACTTACATATTTCCTTGTTTTTCTATGAAGCACTAGTGTGAATGTTGGTTCCGCCCCATTGAGTTCAGTTGATGCCCAAGCTCTGATGTATGATATATGACTCTGTAATATCAAGTTCATATGCTCTATAAGTCGAAATCAGGCCATGGGAGAGGCCATTCAGACCCTCTCATTTGGAGCTTCAGAGAGTGTTTTATTGCAGATAGGAGGTTGTTGTTGTTCGTGACCCACCTTTCCTCCCATTCTCTCAATTTCCACTTACATATTTCCTTGTTTTTCTATGAAGCACTAGTGTGAATGTTGGTTCCGCCCCATTGAGTTCAGTTGATGCCCAAGCTCTGATGTATGATATATGACTCTGTAATATCAAGTTCATATGCTCTATAAGTCGAAATCAGGCCATGGGAGAGGCCATTCAGACCCTCTCATTTGGAGCTTCAGAGAGTGTTTTATTGCAGATAGGAGGTTGTTGTTGTTCGTGACCCACCTTTCCTCCCATTCTCTCAATTTCCACTTACATATTTCCTTGTTTTTCTATGAAGCACTAGTGTGAATGTTGGTTCCGCCCCATTGAGTTCAGTTGATGCCCAAGCTCTGATGTATGATATATGACTCTGTAATATCAAGTTCATATGCTCTATAAGTCGAAATCA
>LPNX010514567.1:365730-462489 GCA_001517045.1 Pseudotsuga menziesii
AAAGAAATACATATGCAAATGTCCACATTTCCAAGCTTTCTTATGACTAGTTTCCATGTGATGATTTTCCCTTTCAATGGAGATTGTGTATCTGATGTGTATTGCGACTTGGGTCAATGTTATATGCTGTTAGTAAGCTATTGAAATGATGTCAATGGTCTATATTCGTATTACTCTGTTCTAAACCATTATATGCACAATTTATGAGTCGGAAGTTGAGCTTTATTGTGTCATTTTCCTTAAGCCAATATCATTGAAATTGTGCATTCGAATATGAAGCTTTAGTCCTCTGTTGCAAAACTCTTAACCACATATAATGACAGTAAATTAAGTCTAGTTACAGTCCCCATACTCTTTTCTGAAAGTTGAGAGGATTGCTTAAGAGTTGGAGAGCCATTTCAACCCACACCCTGGGGGGGATTGCACCATAAATTGCTAGTAATTTTTCCCTTTTTGCCATTATGTCCAAATCAAGTTGCAGATGTCTATGACCTGTAATAAAACAAACAGAGAGTTTATTGAAGTGTCTTAAGACTCCCCACAACAGTCCCTATCAAATTCGAGACCCACTTGAGCCATTCGAATCCCCCACAGTCCAAGCTAGTCAAGACAATTTTTCCAAAATTTTGCCTTTGTTGGGAATTTTCAAATTGGGACATTACATTTATTGCAAAATAGAAAACATCTCATCCGTGTCCATAATATCATGCTGGCAAAATTATCATGGCAATTCACATTCAACTGGGTTTGAACAAAAATGGTTGTCACGAACAGGAAGAATGGCTACTTAACCAATGATTCAGTGGCAGTGTCCCCAGAATACTCTTCCTTTACTATAGCCAATTTTATAAGGTTTAAATTCAAACATAATTTGTACAAGCGTGGTATCCCTTGTACCTTCAACAGTGAAAAGAATATAGTTTCTCTTTCTCATGAATGACTGAGCACTTTCGTTTGATATCTCAGTCTTTCCAACATGTACACATCTTTAACTAACATAAACTTGTTTCATGCCAAGAGCATCGTCCATTAAGAGCATCGTAAAATTAATCGCAGTTTACTTTGCAGAGTTCCGATAATTCCCAATGTCCGTGCCGTTTTAAGTCAATTATCCTTATAAGTACATTGGCGATACAAGTATTGTCTAGCACTTATATTTGGCACCTAACAATCTTGAATTTATTCTGGTACAAAGTAAACCATACTGAGCAATTGCAAGACCTATTTACAGAATAATAGACTAATGCATAGGATTATGAGAATGGAAGCCAGTTATGACAATTCAGTCATACTCATTGTACAGTTAGGCTCCAATGTTTTGTCAAGTCTGTTGGTCCTTTTCCTCTTGTGTTGATCGAGTGAAAAATGTAGATATTAATCTCAGGTGAACAAGGCTTTTCTATTAATATGAAGATTATCTCTGACTGCTTTCAAGCAAGACGTCCTCCCTATGACAGATACATCGAAAAACTTATCCTCTTGGGAAATCAGGTAAGTGAACCAATGCATGTAGTCACCAAAAAGATTGTTTAGAATGTTCATTTACAGTGTTAGAAAAGTCTCACACATGCACACAGGACTAACTAATGTTCCTCATACGCTCTCATATACAGGATGATGGCTTAGTTTTCTTGCAAAATCACAAAAGGGGATGTTTCAACTTGCATATTGCTTTGTATTATGAGAAGAATATTTTATAATTTGAACTCCTCATTAAACCACATTGGTTTGTTTTAGGAGAAGGATGCTATTGGACCATCACATCAGAGCCTTGATTTGGCTTCAACAATTGGAAAGCGTATTGAATCCATTTAACAAGCAAACATCTTTACATGATGCCATTGCATTCATGTTTCCAGTCAATAGTTGAACTAGCTGTCAAAGACGAGAAATATTTGACTGCAATACAATGGATTTCTTTTGCTGTTAATATTGTGGATACTGATACCATCCACCAGAGATCCAAAACTCTGGGCCCAAAGCTAACTCTCGTGCAAGCAAATTATGGGACTTTGTGGTAAAGAGAATGTACACAACAATAGTGAATTATCTAATGTTGACCTAACACTTTGTCAACACCTTAAGTACATTAAGCTTACGCTTCTGTTCAGTAAAAGTAACTGTTTAAACACTGGCTTAAACTTCGGCTCGGTGCCAAATTATGCTCCAAGAAAGCATAATCCTTAAAAAGAATTTATTTGTACAATACATGTTTGAAATCCAATGAATAATCCATTCAATTCACTACTACCCATAATTAACATTATTGTAGAATAAGCAGCAGATGCCTACATCACAAATTTTAATAAAACCAATAATTTGTTAAAGCTTGCTATCTTTAATTAGTAAAGAAACAATTTCAAGCATCTACAATTATCACATAAATTTGAAAATCAAAATATTAGAACTCAAATAATTCAAAATTTTCGTATTATAAAATTTATTTTCATTGTAGGTTAATATGAGAACCTGAAAAACTTGGTGCATGCCTTTGATTTACTCCCTAAAGCAGTTGATATTGACTCCTTTTCTGTTACAGAGCATTGATTCCATTATTTCAGTTCTTTAGATCTTAGTTAATAAGACTTTTTATTTCTATAAAGTCCTCCTCACTTGCTTGAAGACTACCTCAACCTATATAAACAGATTACTAAATTCCAAAGATCAAATAGCAAATGCACAAAAACAGACAGCATATTGTCCACAGACTCCATATATAAGATACAATACAAGTTTTACAATTGTGAAGAGACAGGAGTACACATATACATATACTATCATATACAGTCAGCGCAAAATAACATGGGAATGTTAGCATCTTAAAAATAAATGCATAGATTAACTAGATTTCAACCACTCTTACATGAGAAGGAAACCTACCATAGGAGTAATCACTATGATAGTTAAGATTACACTTAGCTGAATTGAAATATTAGGATTCATGATGTCCTGAATGGGGAAGATTGCAATCATGCAGGATCACATCTCCTTTCCATAGGCTAATAAGTCTTAGATGAGTCAGGGTCACTGAAATTCTGTCAATTTAACTATTCCAGCATAGAAGAGTATATTAATGTTGGGCTTGTTCATTGTAATCACCAAGGTATGAACCGGAATATTTTGAACCAGTGTTTCTTGTTCTAAAGGAAAATAAAAGCTAAAATATCCCATAGTTTCATGGTGTTCTCTGGGGTCTGCCATCTTTTGTAAACACTGGTGTCTAATCCTAATTTTTGTTACCTATCTTCTGAGTTGGATTTTCCCAACATTTTGAAGTATCCAATTTAAGCAATTTTGCAAATGTTTATATCAAACTGGTTACATTTCAATGGTATTGTTAACACTCAAAACCATACACCCTCTGCACTTTGGGCTAGTGCTAGCTAGCCTCGAGGGAGAATCTCTATACAACCTAGAATTGAAATAGAAACCTAGAAAACCAAACTACAAAGCACTCCAAACTTCCAAAGAGCTTAAACCCACTTCCAAAACAAATTCTAACCAATATCCAAGGATGAATGCACATGAACAAGATGGAAGCAACCTTTATCTCTCACAAACAATGATCTCTCACATTCACTCAAACCAAGAAGTGGGATGTGAAAAAGATCTCAAGAAAACAACTCTCAATAATCAATATATATCCCTTCTCTTAACTACCCCTTTAGCCTTTATAGAATAGGCTTAGACTAGTACAAAAATATCACCACTATCAATAGAAAGCTAAAGATATTACATGCAAAAGAAAGGCTGCTGAAAATAGGGTGCATGAACTAATGAACAAAAAAACTATAATTAACCAACTCTTGCCTTAGATAAAACTCCTCCAACCCATGCACACTAGCATTCTAGAGCAACAATGTTTCCACTGTCCAGCACCACTTTCAGAACATTCAAACAAAGATGGAGCTTCTGAACCGCATTATCAAGCTCATGATTTTATACAGCTCTAAGGTTTGAGGACCGAGTCCGTTGAAGAGGACTGGGTCTGGACAAAGAGAGTTCAGGTTCTACTGTTCCACGCATTATTCATTGTAAGAGGATCGTTCATAGCAAATCATCCAGGCCAAGTTTGCAGCCAACCCTTTCTGCATCAAGGCCGTCTATGCATTGGTTTCCCTACTTCATTGAATCCAAGGCTTCACTGATTCAGCCACCTATAGAGAATCAATATCCTTACCTTGCATAACAGACCTTGGAGAACATGGCCAATGCCTCAAGTACTCTCAACAATTCCCTTGTCGGTTTCCTGAGTTAATGTGCCTATTGCAATCAATAGTAATCTTGATGGATAGGCTCTCCCCCTTTATATACTCCTTGGATGCCATCTCTTGTAGAATAAGCAACAGATGAACAAGATCAATCAAGAGGGCATTTACAAAACAATACATTCAGGTCACTTGAATAGATCCACCTATGAACTCAAGCCCAAGGTGACCTTTTATGCAAAGCATTTCGTGGAAATGAGAGATGGCCTCATTATCAGACCAATCTATACTCTTCGTTGATGGATGCACACTCTCAAGATCCATCTTGACTAACTCCGAGTTGGTTCTCATTGACTTCAAATGGAAGCCAATCACCACATTTCACAAGCATCAAGACTTGTCACCTCTTGCACCTACAAGAGACCAAGATAAAGAAGTAATTCTTTTTTTGTTGCCCTGTCTATTATGAGGTCCAAGGTCGATTCCACTGCATTTTCAGGAAATCCCAAAAACCCCTCCCCATCTTCTTCAAATACCCCAACTAGCGATGCTTGTCTTTCTACATGAAGGAGGATTTTGGGTTTTGATCGTCTATATTCAAACCACCAACTCCACTACACACTACCAAGATGATCACATCCGCAATGCTCACATATAAAGACACCAAGAGGCAAACAAAGAACAGCTCTGCCGCCATCCTCCACTCGTGAGACCTTTGTGACAATGTCAAGTCCGCACTCAAGATGATTCTTTCATTCACAAGAAGCACCCTCCTTAACACTTATTTAAATCTCAACAGAGTGCTAACCCTTCCAACCAACATGTTGTATCCAGATTTATGGGACTTTCATATAATTCAAAAAATCAAGGCAATCATCCATCAAGGGTTTTTCTCACTTCAACCTTGAATGATAAGATAGATTCACCAATTGCCAAGATAGATTAAAATATTAGAACTATCCCCTAAACATCAACTGATGGCGATTCCTCGATGGCTAGAGCACATCCTCTCAACATCTCCAGCACATCCTCTCAACAGCTCCAGACAAGAAATTTCTTTCCAAGTTAGTTAGAAGTTTTCTATATTCTTTGGGACTCCCATCTTCATATATTTTGTTTCTTCGAGGATTGATTTTAGATTATAGGTCCTAGACTAAGGGACAGATAAGCTTTTAGAGGACTCACACTCACACTCCCAATTACCTTATTTAAGTCATAAAAAATCTAGTCCCTATAAAATAAAGTCCTCAAAATGGCCTAGAATTGAACAATGATACCGCACACCACATTAAATTCACAAAAATATATAATTATCTTGCAAAAATATAATTTGCTACTAAAAATACAATCCCCAAAAGAGTCATTGTTTCAACCTCAACTAAACTTAGAAGCATGGACCAATCTACACATCAAGTCTCCGCAAATATAATTATCTTGCTATTAGAACAACTTTCTAAAAATAGAATTTGTAGAAAAATAGAAACTTCTTCAATTTGCCTCAAATTCAAACCACAAGTCTATCTTCCCAATGGTTATGGAACCAAGAATTTGAAAGTGTCGATCTAACTATATCCTCCCCCCATGCACCTACAAAGTCTACATGTAAATCTGATGCACGGGGGAAAACACTAAAAATAGAGTGTTAGATGTCATGGTCTTGATGAGCAAGCACCTTGACCACCTCACCATCCACAACGAACATCAACAAGCTTTGGCAAGAAGGGCTTGAGCAAGAAGCCAAGACGGGCACATTCGCAAGCAACCCAACTTGGAAGCTTGGTTGATGGCGTGCAAGAGGTTAGCACAGGTTGGAGCACCACACCCGGACGCTTGGGAAGACAGGCAGACTCGACAAGCACCACGATGGGCTTCGACTAAGTCAAGGAGTGGACACACCAACGAACAACGACTTGGGAGATCGACAGGAGAACAAGAGCACGCCAAGCCAAGTGTGGGCACACGAGCATCAACAAGTATGCAAAGTGTGGGCAAGTGCGTCATGCATGAATTGGCAAGTGGGCACACACTTAACCAACAAGGAAGTGTCCAGGAAAAGTAAGAAAGGGCGTTAGCAAGGTGGGCACAAGTGGACGTCACCATGGTAGATCGGCTTGAGCAAGAGGCCTAGCCGACAACAAAGAGGGCACCATACATTTCGTCAACAAGACAACTTGAGTAGACAAGTTTGTGACCACAAAAGGTGGAGACCCTTAGTCGCACCCATTAGCAAGGCAAGCAGCAATAAGTAGAGGCGTATCGGCGGTAAAGAAAATCCTCCAAGGATCATCCAAGAAGTGGAGTTCAACCAAAAGAGTTTGAGCACAACGCTCAAGTACAATCAACAAGCAAGTAGGCAAAGGGCACATCTTGGACAAGACAATGCCATGGCCAAGGCTTGACGAACTAGGTTAGAATTCAATAAGTGTGCAAAGGAGCCGCAAGAGCCGGCCTTACAAGTGCTTCAAGGGGATTAGTATCGAGACAACGACGATTCTTAGCAGAAGGGTTAATCTTGGGGTTTCTTGAGACATGGCCCTACGATGCTTCACGAGGAGACTACCAAGACAGTGATAGCTCTTGGAAGAAGAGTTGGGGATTCTTGAGGCATGGTTGTTTGACACACTCACACTTAGGCTATCTATGATCGCCCCAGTCTTGAATATAATCTTGTACTCTAGTATATGTTTATATATGAATTCTAGGCATGCTCGATTTGAGGTGCCGCATGCACATGTTCTTGTTTATCTCATGTGTTCTCTAGGGTTTTTTTTATTAAGTATAACTAATATAAGTGTAACACATAAGAATTGAACAAGTATGACATGTGCAAATGTTTGAGTAGTTTGTCGAGCTAAGCAGAGTTGGTCTCACCACCAACAAGGATGCCTTGAGCAGTGCCACATGACCTAACAAAAGGGGACGAATATTCGGTTTCGAGTCGGATCCGATAGAAACATGATAGGAAGTCTACACTAAAAACTTCTTAAATAGCACAAGATGTGTTATTGAGGTAACAGTGCCAACACTTCTAGAGTTGCCCTTAGCTAAACCCTAGTTATCATTTTAGGAGTGTTAATTTGTGTGCAAGCAAAATCTACCTAGATCATAACAAGACAAGGCTTAACTAAGATGTTGACAGAAGTAATCAGAAGGCCTTAGGAGTAGATAATGTTTGACAAAGTAAATGTTGTTTAAATGAACTAGAAATTCATGAGTAGTATTTTGACGTCATTTACTATTTGACTACTTGGTTGATCATAAGAGGGGCACTAAGATTTAAGTGCCTAGAGATGTTTGATTCAAGATTGCCTTGGGTGGAAAAGCCTTATGGGATTATTTTTAGATGTGTTAACAAAGATGAAGTTCATAAATTGATGGAGGCCTTAGTACGGTTCAGTGTTTTAATTGCAACAATTTCAAACACTACGCTAGTCAATGTCCTAAGAAGAAAGATGAAGACAAAGAGGGAGCAGCATCAACAAAAGTACAAGAATATGCTGCCCAATTTGAAAAGGAATTTTCCTTGGCATCAGTTGAGACTAGTATAGGTAGTTCAATAGATTACCATGAAACATGGATAGTTAACAGCAGGTCAACTAGCCATTTGACCAAGAAGTATGGAGTTTTCAGAAGATAGAAGAGATTGCTCCAAGACACTTTGTTGAAACAGATATTGGAAATCCTCAGGCAGAGATGAGAGGAGTTGGAACTGTGAAAGTCCTACTAGATCTGGGAAAAATTCTTGAAGCAGGGTACTGTTTGTTCTAGGTATGAAAGTTAGCAAACTATCTATGTCATCATTGGAGGATGACGGGTATGGATTCTTTGTCAAGACAGGACAAATGTTTCTTTATCAAGTAGAGAACCCAGTTGGTACCACAATTTTACTTGGGAATAGAAGAGACAGACTTTATTTTCTGCAGGGAGGGGTGATATTTCTAGGTTCAGGTGGATGATTATCTGAGACTGAATATGAAGATGAAAAAGGTGCATAGATGATACCTTCAGATGAAGAGAGTTATACTGGTAGGAGACTCAGCCAATATGAAGGTTGTGAGCAGATGCAAGGGTTTAGAGAGGATTCCCCTCACAATTCTCAATTAAAAGTTGTTTTTCGACATGGATATCCAAGCCACATTCCAGAGCAAGACAGAGTTGCTTCAGAGGACAGAGACCCACGTGGTGGAGGTACAAGCACTATCGAAAAGACCTCCCTCGTTAAGAGGGAGTGTTAGTTTTTATAACTCAGTTGGCCCTTCCCCATGATTTTGATGTCACATGGGGGGACATAAGTTGTATTTTTCCTAGGCAACTCTTTTAATGTAAAGTGACTTTATGTTTTAAGAGTGAGTTTGTACTTTATTGTTAAAGTGAGATTTAAGTTGTAGGGGCCAAATATTTAATGTGCACCTTATTAAATAAAAGTGAGTTTATATTGTGCAATTAATGAGAATCCTAGGATCTAATCAATCTCATCCTTTGATTAGATAGTTATGGTAGTTACGATCAGTGTTAAAAAACTCTAGGAAAAATCACCGACTTTTTAAAAAGTCGCAATTTTTTCCCTAAGCCAAAAATCTCCATTTTTGCTAAAATGACTAAAATGGCTAATTTTCCAAAAATTTGTCATTTTAGCCATTTTGTTGTATACTAACACCTTTCCTCTACAGTATAAATATTTCAAAACTTTGTTGTATTTGAAGATCAAACCATGCAAGGATAATCTTCACAAAATATGTATCTATTTATCAAAGATCACAATGGTAATTGAATTACTTTTTTCACTATTAGGGAATTTTTTGAGCAAACATATTTTGAGTGATCACCATAGCACATTGTAGGAAAAAGACAGGAATGTTTCAAGTGGTAAGATGAATAAGGGCTAAATGTGAGGCTCATGTCGGAAATTCAACTTGGGAGGAGTGAAAAATACATCTATGATTTATCACCAATACAAAACAAGAAATATGTTTAATAGCTGACAACCAAATCAAAAAAATATACCTTTCAAAAATTTGGTTTAAGTCATAAGATGGAGGGACAAATAAAAAGCATTTATGAAAACCTTATATAAACCTAATCATTGGAGTAGGGAAAAATATGAAGTATGAATGGAAAACTCGGGGAGAGAGCATTGATATTAGATAGATAGGATGCTAGTTTTCCTCGAATACATTTATATATAATATATGTGATGTCATGTTGTATTTGTTATCCACTTTTGAGTCCTTGATTGGACAACTATGATGTTTCAGGATACGGTGTCGACTTTGATGTATCATTTTACATTTGGCATGACTACATGATGATGATATATATCAATGCTTTCTCCATATTTATGTTCCAATGTGTTTATCTGATGTTATTGTTGCTTTAAATGTTTAAAATCCTGAAAAAAAATGAATGTATTTTGTATTTTTTTAAGTTTGCCAACTTTTCCCGATTTTTTCAACGATGTTGCCGAGAAGTTGTATTCAGGACCCCTGCCAACTTTTTCAACATTGGTTAGGGTTAGGGTTAGGATTAGGATTAGATAGAATTTCTAGGGAAAAGAGTGGGACATCAAGAGAGTAACAGACAAGTGAGAGAGAAATTAAATCTTGAAGGAGATTTCTGATTTGTGAGAGATTGATCATCAAGACAAAATGAATGCATGATTCCCAAGAAATTCTTGTAGCATTCATTGGACCGTACAGCCATCATTCCAAACCATACAAGCACAGAAAACAAAGCAGATTGCAGGCACAGTTTTCAAAACAGTTGAGGTCAAGTTTGGAACGAATTTCAAGACTATTTTCTGCATTACAGTCCGTGCCTAGCACAAATCCCGAGAAAATTACTGTGTACAGTTCGCACGTGTGGGTTAACTGTGAGTATATTTGGCACATTTTCCAATGCAAATTTACAGATGAGTGGGATTTCTGAAATTGTTTTGGTGATGTAGAAGAAATTCTAAGTTGTTGAATGTCTGATTTTATGTCTCACTCTGGGTTTACCTCTGGTGAGGGTTTGCCCTGGGCTTGCCCCTAATTTTCTGTATTGTCATACTAATCTTCAGTTAATTTTGAGTACATTGGTGTTTATGCTTAAGCTATCAGATAAATTCACCTTATGAATTCTTAGTTCAAAAAAGTTATAAATCAGATTTGCAGTCAAAGTGTTTGATAAAAGTCTAATAAGAAGTTTTTTGTGATTTTTTATCAAATTTCTTCACCTATGAGGGATGCTAAAGTGAGCCCTAGAATGAAAAGATCCACCACTCCCAACTCTCAAGACTGATGAAAGGAAACTCTAACTCGATAATCCTTGCTTAACAAAGCTTGGAGCATCGTACTTTGATCCAAGAGATGGCACCAAGCCCTCCTAGAAATCCTTTGTTTGTCAATCCAATGAAGTTTATCCTAGTGTATAGGAAGGGAGCCCATCAAGTCTCTCAAAAGAAAGACGCCCTGTTGTGGGGGTGTAAGTGAGAGTCAAGAAGGGATCCAAGGTCTCACTGATCTAAACTTTGAAGAAGTATGAATTGCAAGTTTGCCATTTGTTGCCTTAAGCTGACCAGACCACAAGTAAGAAAGATGTGATCCTCTTGGAAGATTTTGGACAAGAGGACCACGAAGGGACTATGATCTAATCTTAAGAACCACCCCCCCCCCATACAAAGAGTTAAACATACCAAATCAAAGTACCTAAAGAATGCGGGGAGAGATCCACTTGAATCATGATAAAGGTAGTGAAGCCTCACCCTTATCTCATAGTAAATGGGGCAATTGAAGAGTCAAGAAGGGATCCAAGGTCTCACTGATCTAAATTTTGAAGAAGTATGAATTGCAAGTTTGCAATTTGTTGCCTTAACCTGGCTAGACCACGAGTAAGAAAGATGTTATCCTCTTGGAAGATTTTGGACACGAGGACCACGAAGGGACTATGATCTAATCTTAAGAACCCCCGCCCCATACAAACAGTTAAACATACCAAATCAAAGTACCTAAAGAATGTGGGGAGAGATCCAGTAGAATCATGATAAAGGCACTGAAGCCTCACCCTTATCTCATAGTAAATGGGACAATTGAAGATGAGGTGATCCCCTGACTGCATCCTTCAAGTGGCAAACTGACTTATTCGAGAGAGGAAGGTGATGATCAATCTCGACCCAACGCCAATCAGATGCCACTCTAGACTGACCAAGGGGGATCCTAAGGGCGTGCATCCAGTGTTTGCACAAATATGCAAGCAAGACAATAAAGTTGTCTTTCTGCAGAATGAAGTCTAAGGTAACAGAGTGACCACATGTTTATCAAATAGGACTGAAACATGACACCCATGTGCATGGAAGTTGTGATATACCGCTGTACTTATGGTTGCAAACTCTTGGAAGGGATGGAGCATTCCAGGCAGGCAAAAGTGGAGCAAAGGAGTGGGAAGTGGAGAGAGATACAAAAATGAAATCCCCACACACCAATACACACCAGAGTATGAGTATGAGTATGAGTATGTATGAATTTTTAGAATGAACAAACCACACCAATGTAACTATACAGTTGTTTGGAAGAGAAGCCAAAAGAGAGAAAATACATTAGAGTGATATTGCTTAACATCAGATGAACCTGCTACAGAAATTAATATCAAATTTATATGGGTCTCAGCCGGTGGCTAGCTTCAGCTTTTACTATCCTTCCAAGATAGAGACACGCAGTTGAAAAGGTTTAGAGCTAAAAACAGGTCCTAGAAGTTCACACTGGAATATTTTCCAGAAAAAAGAAAAATCAACTTTAGGGATGTTTTGGTACAACTCAGATTTTAATGTAATAGCCAAACTGTGAAACTCCTTCGAGGCTGTTATGGTAGAACTCGGATTTCAGCATAATAGAAAGCCTGTGAAACTAGGTCTCAAATAAAATGGGTGTGTTTATCCTCCTTAGGGAAAGAGATTTAAAACACCCAAAATATGATAATACTTGAAAATTGAGACATCACATCCCATGACATGTTAGTTAAAATCATTAACCCTCTAGTAAACAAAAGGTTTTTACTTAGCCGGTGAAGTGCATTTGAAACTCGATTCAACAAATTCTCCAACTTGACATAACGATTGCATGGCAAGCATGCATAGCTTAAATGAGGATCTTTTAAATTGGGTTTGATATGATACTACTTTTCTAACCAAGTTACTGAAGAAACATTCACTGATTTCAATCTCAAAAATAACATCGTAAATCAACTCACCAAGTATAATTATTTAACAATCCCACAGAATGCTTCACTCAGCTCCTTTTAAGTTTTATATGCCTACTTATGAATGCAATAACACAAAAGAGATGCAATCAAAGCAGATGAAAATGGAGGGGAATGGATTGGGAAGCAGAGAGAGAGTTGAGACACACAGATGATATCCATACACAATACTGAGTAGATTATGAGTGTTAGTAAGCATACACACTCCACCAATGTAATTATAGAGTAGTTGGAAGAGAAGCCAAAGGAGAGAGCTGAGATTGGATAGATATTGCTTACAGGCTACAGCAGATGTACCTGCTATGGAGATGTCCTTCAGTGAATAATGAATATCAGGTCTAGGTTTATATGGGTCTGAGCTAGTAGCTAACTTCAGCTATTACTACATATGCAAGAAATATACCACACAATGTTGCAAGACTTTAGAGCCGAAAATATTCCCAGTTCAGTGTCACCTTTAGGGACGTTTTGGTACAGCTGAGATTTGAATGTAATTGCTGGGTGGTGAAACTTCGAGAATGTTTTAGTACAACTCAGATTTCAACATAATAGAGAGCCTATGACACTTAAGTCTCAAATAAAACAGGCATATTGATCATCCCTAAGAAAAGTGAGTTAAAAGATCCCAAACAGGATACTTGAGACATTATATCCAATGATACATGTTAGGTAGATTATTATGGATCCTCTAGGAAATAAAAGTTTTCACTTGGATAGTGAAGTGCATTTGACTTGTATAGATTCAATGAAGTGGGCTTGATATGATACTACTTTTCTAACCATGCTCTGGAAGAAACATTCACTGATTTCAATCTCTAAAATCACATAGCAAATCGGCTCACCAGGCATATGTTTTTTACACTCACAGAATGCTTAGCTCTGCTTTTAAAACCTTACCAACACCTGCCCATCACCAAACATGGGCATGGAAAGCTTGTTTCTACAGACAATGAGATCAAACTATCTCTGGCAGCAGAAATTCAACATAGTAGTCATTTTTACAGCACATGGAATGTAATCATCCAGATGTAAATGTTATTTCCTTCCACATAAGAGAATCATCCCTTGAGGTTGTTCCAATCATTACTTACCGCAGTGAAGATGGAGGACATGATATGATTTTGAAATTGTAGATCACAGTTAATTAATGGAGGCAAGATGTCAAAGGGGTCATGATTCTCCAGAGAAGATGGTGGCATGCCATTAGGCCAGCCACAATGATTCAATCCCCCAGAGGCATAAATAAGCAGTTTGGGCCAGGTGCAAGCTGTGCGTGATTTTGACAGAAGAACACCCCCTGGCATGGCAACTTCACTAAAAGCTAAGTGCTTGCCTTAGGTAGTTCATCCTTCTAAGCCCATTTCGGCCACACAAGGAGACCCCATCGCTTACAAATAGTCGTAATGAAACCTTTAAAAAAAACTAATGCACACCCACAACAACAAGAACATGACAGTTGCAGCATTCATTGTCACTTATCATTAAAACAACATGAAGAAGATGATACTGAGTGCCGCTGCTCTATCTCTCTCTCTCAGAGACACGCTACTCAATGGCATGCCAAGCTAGGAGGCCTCAATAGCAGAAAGAGGCAGATACAGAAATAGATGGATAAGAATGAGAATGAGCATGAGCATACCTGGGAAGTTGGGTTGGCATCTCCATTGTCATTAGGATAGAATTGGGTGAGGACCAACAATCTCATTCAAATAAACAAATTCAAAGGACCTGTTCAATTCAAAGACATAAGAATTTAGAAGGCCACGGCAGAATCTATAGATGGCTCCAATGAAGTCTGACTAGGGGTTTTGAATGAGAGAGGAAAGGTCAGGATTGAGACTATTTCCATGGGAGTCCTGATTTAAATCATGTTTTGAATGAATTCTTCAAGACAGGCGAAAAGGCAGATATGGAGATACATCAAGCTAGCATGGAGTCGATGACTAATTTTCCCATTCTAGATACAGCTTGTGAACTGAGACACAGAAAGAAATTTGTGGTAGCAGTCAGAGTCCTATGCACAGTAACCTCTTTTCATTTTAAGTCTTGTATCAACTAGACTCTCTCTGATAAAAGAATCAAGAAAGAACAGTCAAAGCCAATCCAATGCTGAAGTTTTACCAGCTCAGTCTCTCCAAGGTAAATATGTGTGTCAGATTGTTCGTTGATTGAATATGGTGTTAGTTCTTATTTCTTTATTAGCTTTTCCACAATTAGATAGCATAAGTACATTTATATATTAGAATTAAAATATAATAATAAAAGCAAATAAATCAAAGATTCATGGTGATAAACAGTTTAGCAGGATAACTGCTACAGTTGACAGATCACGAATGGACCAAGGCCCAATTTGTTTTCTCATTGGATAATAAGAGAAGATAATTTTATTACTGTCCAACAAATGACCACAGAAGTAGGTCAATGTGACTGGAGAGTATAATGACATCATTACAAAGCATAATTGTTTATTAATGTCCAACAAATGACCACAGAAGTAGGTCAATGTGACTGCGGAGTACAATGACATATTTACAAAGCAGGAAAGCAGGAGCGCTAAAATTCCTCCTAAAAAACACTATACAGGAAGTAAAGTAAAGCATGAAAAATTACTAAAGCAGGGAAAACAAGGTAAACATTAAAAACCCTAGACTCCGAGCAAAGGATGCCACACCAGGAAAGGGATGTACAGTAGGAAAGTATCCCAGGACTGGAGAATACAGAACTAATGAGATAGGAACCTCATGATCCGCTAGATCCAGCTCTCCTGACATCCAAGGCCGAATGGAGGAAACTCTAGAATGCTGTCTAGATAAGATATTTTACTAATGTCCAACGAATCACCACAAAAGTACCAGGGGAAACTCAGGACCTCCCACTCTGCTGCTGTCTAAAGGAGGTAACCCACCGCTGAGGCTCGACGTTTTCATCTGCCCACTGGTGATGGATCTGATCGGGTGATGCCACTGAAATCTATGGGGAGGGGGAATAGGCCCACAGATCCGCACTGATCAGGTGTCAGAAGTAAACTGTTATCATTCTGTCTCTTGGTACCCCTTGTCGATGGGAGCACCATGAAGGAAGTAATCCTCTAGGTGAAATCTGGTCTGTGAGGACGCTAGTGGGCCCGGAACTTGAGGGCCTCCTGCATGTATAGGGCCAAGAATATCTGGTCAGGGTATCTTAAGAAACTGGAGAGTGTCAAGGTCCCCCTGGAATAGGCATGGAATCGTCCGCGGATATCATAGTAAACAAGATAGCAGAAGATGAAGTGTTCCTCCATCTTTCCCTCAGAAAGATGGCACAATTGGCAAACTATGTCTACTTGGACCTTCCAGTGATCTATCTCAACCCGAAGTCTATGTGACCCAACCAAAATTGCCCTAGGGGAGAATCCAAAGGGAGTGCACTCAATGACAAGATGCGTATGGCGATTGGATAAAAAATTTGCCTCTCAGCTGCAAGAAATGCTCAGCATAGAAAGCCATCTTCGAACGTAACCCACCAAGAAGTTCATCCAAGTAACCTACACAAATTGCATGTAAATGTTGTCCAAAATGATCCTATTCAACTCCTTCCTAGTAGGTAAGAGCTGACCAAGTGCATCGAAGGAGTATTAGTGCAAAGGGAGATAACCTATCGAGATACAAACTAACTCCAAAAGATCTAAGACTCCTGTAACCCAACACTAGGTACAACGACGAGGGCTAGAGGAGGCAATGGTCTCTAATGAAAAGTAGGTTAATTAGGGGTATTGATCTCAACCTTTCATCGAGTCAATGAAGCTTCAAAGGCAATGCAAAAGTGAAACCAAGAGGAAAACAATCTCAAGCCGGTTGGACTTCGAACTCTACTAAAATAATGTGTTGGGGTATTGTTTGTTTGTACCTGATAATGCTTCGAAACAGAAGGTCCCCAATCCACCTCTAGAAGAGAAGGTCCCCAAACCTTTGAGCCATATAGAATTGTGGGTTGGACAAGGGTATCCATGAGGGACATGTTGGATTGGGTGTCCTAAAGATGCTGTCAAAAACATTCTCTCAAGAATGGCAAAGGGCCTATAACCCTTGTTCATCCGAGGCTGAAAGGCATGCCTCAAGCAAAAATGAGGCCCTATGAATAGAACTCCTAAGTAGGTGTACGTGTTGATGAAGTCAACCTTCACTTCTCTAAAAAGAAATGACGATCAAGGAGAACCTTCTTCAACCCATTAAAAATCATAACCTTGGTTTTACCCATGTTGACCATCAACTCTTTAATATCACAGAAAAATGCAAGGGCAATAAGTTGTCTTTGTGGGCCCCCTAGGGATGAGGCCAAGAGGACCACATCATCAAAAAAAAGCAAGCTAGAAATCAAAACCTAGTAGAGGAGGCACCCATCATCAGCTTTTGTATGATCATGTAAAAACGTCTCCATCTCATCAATGTAACACCAAAAAGGGTGGGGGATACGAGGCACTATGTATTTCACCCCAATGATACTTCTGATAAAGTCGAACATCAGATGCATTGTATGGAGATGACCGAGGGCTGACTCAGTGACTTGTACAACAAACAATGGTTGTCAATAATGTCTCCAAAATGTGGATGTCTCTGAGCCTCTGAAATAAGACCTCATAAGGTATGGAGTAGAAGGCTTTTCGGAAGTCTCTCCAAAGCAGCAATAGACTTTCGAAGAGCAATGCCACTACTCCCCAATGATGGCCTGAGCAGTTAGTACAAGTCACACAGTTGCACTATTTGAGCAAGGAAGGTGGTGATCAAACTCGACCAAAAGCCAATGAGATCCCACTCTAAACTGACCAAGGGGGATCCTAAGGCCGTGCATCCAGTGTTTGTGCATATACACAAGCTGAACAATAAGGCCATCTCTTGACAGAGTGAACTTAAAGTTTAAACATAGCAGCATGACCAATCTTATCAAATAGCAGTATGTAAAACACAGAAACATGACACCATTGTGCACGCAAGATGTGATATTCATTTCGTGGCATAGCATATAGGGAGTCTGCGTGGGAAGCCTCCACTTTGTATTGTACTTATGGATACAAAAACATAGTTGGAGATGCATTCTAGGCAAGCAAATATAGATAAGATAAGATAAGATAATTTTATTAATGTCCACTGATGACCACAAAGTAGGTCAACGGGACTGTCGGTTACAACGATAAATTATGCAAGTGGGAGGATCAACGATCTCCCTTAAAGGAAAAGGGAAATCAATATAAGCAATGAAGTAGAAAGAAGTAAAGATATACAAGGCGAGCTAGGCTGAATGAAGCATGGAAGAGTTCATGCTCCAGACATGGAGAGAGCAAACGAGTGGGAAACAGAGAGAGATGCACAGATAAAATCCACACCCACCAATACCCACTAGAATATGAGTATGAGTTTTAGTATGTAGAAGCCAAAGGAGAAAACAGAGATTAGAGTGATATTGCTTATTGTAGTGAGATTCAAATATCAATATCAATTCAAATACAGTTTGGTGTGCAAAAAAAACGTAATGAAGAAATCCAGTACAGCCTCCAATACAGAAGTATACATCACATATATGTGCAAATATGTATCTTGTTCTAAAATTTATGACAATTTCATCCACTGAAAAAGCCCAATAAATCAGAAAAATATAATTGATTCCTTGAAAATTTTATGACTGCTATTAATATAGGTGTCTGTAAGATTTTTTTTACATTTTTTAGATTTTTGGGATTTTTTGGGGTTTATGGATGGACATGTATCAAAATCATGAGGTATATCATGAACACGATCAAAATTAAGCTGACGGTTTCGTCAAATTTCCCTATACAGCAAAGGGCAATATGGCCTAATCCTGCTACTATGATTTATATGGGTCTGCGGTAGTAGCTAGTTTCAGCTATTACTATCTTCCAAAAGGAGATCACAAAAATTTGAAAAGCTTTAGAGCCAAAAATAGTCCTACAGGCTACAAGTACACACTGGAATATTTTCTAGACAAAAATAATCACCTTTGGAGATGTTTTACTACAGATTTTAATGTAATAGCCAGCCTATGAAACTCCTTTTGAAGATGTTTTGGTTCAACTCAGATTTCAACGTAATAAACAGACTATGAAACTAAGTTCCAAATAAAAATGGGCATATTTGATCCTCCGTGAGGAAAATGTGCTAAAACATCCCAGATAGGATATCTGAGACATTAAATCCAATGAAACATGTTAGTTGAATTATTATGAACCCTCTAGGAAATAAAAATTCACTTAGGCAGTAAAGTGCAATAATTGAGTCAAGTCACAACAAATTCTCCAGCTTTACATGACCATTACAGGGGTGGTATATAATCATAGATTAAATGAAACAAAAAAATTATGTTGCGCTTGATATGATACTGCTTTTCAAACCGACTTCATTGATTTCAATCTCTAAATTACATCACAATCACCCAGCGTATTATTTTGACAATCACACGGGATGCTTAGCTCTGATCATAAAACCTTACAAACCGCTGATGTACATAGGCATGGAAAAATTGCTGTACAAGGCATGAGCCCAACAAGTATTTAAATAAACAAATCTTTCTAAGCACAGAAATCGAATAACGAAGTAATTTTTACAGCACATAGAATGCTCTTATCCAAATGTAAATGTTATTTGCTTCCAAATAAGATCATCAATCCTTAAAGTTATGACAATCATTACTTGCCACACTACAAGTGGATGACATGATATGATTTTAAAATGGCGGATCGTGGTTGACGAAAGGATGCGAACTATCCGTGGGGCCACGGTTATGCAGGGAAAGTGGTGGCATGTCATTAGGCCAGCCACCAAGATTCACTTCTCCAGAGGCATAAAGAAGCTGTTTGGAGAAGGTGCGTTCTGGGGATTTTGACAGAAAAATACCCATGACATGGCAACTTAACCAAAAACTAGGGGCAGTTCATCCTAAGGGGTCATTTGAGGCCCACCTCTTAGGTAGAGTTGTAATGAAACCTTAAAAAAAAACTGATGCACACCCACAACAAGAAGAACATAGTGGCTATTGCATTCTTCACTTGTCATTTACCCTAAAAACAACATGAAGAAGATAGTAATGAGTGTCACTGCTCTATCCGTCTTTCACACACAGACACACTACTTAATGGCATGCCAACTAGGAAGCCTCGCTAGAAGAAAGAGGCAGAATCAGAAAGAAATAAAAAGAAATAGATGGATAAGCATGATAATGAAGATGAGCATACCTGTAGAGTTGGGGTTCGCATCTCCATTGTCGTTAGGATGGAGTTGGGTTTTGGGCTTCTTGCGAGGATCCATCACCGTCCGCTTGCCACTACTTTTCACAGAACTTCCTTCTCTATCTCTCTGCTCGCGGCTTCTTCTGCTGGCAGGGACGCCCCCAAAATGTAGATAGATAGCAGCAGCAGCAGCGGGCGCCAGGGACGTTAGAAAAGCCCTCCCTCGCTCGTGTCCTTACTTACTTCTCATTTGAATGCCGAGTAATAGAAATCTCTAGTGTGACCTTAAAAACCCTACGACGCGTCAGCCCTTTTTATTTGGCTTTTGTCGTAGCGGTGGAAAGCGTTTGACTTGCCTGTGCCGGCATTCGTCATTGTTTCATTTTTTAAATATTATGAACTAATATAGGGTTGTAAGTCGAATGGACTTTGAACTTATCGAACTTTTAGAACACATTATCTAGTTTTCAAGTTCGATATCAATTATTTATGTGGGTTTTTTCGAACTTTTAGAACACATTATCTAGGTTTCTAGTTCGATATCAATTATTTATGTGGGTTTTTTTATTTAGGATACAGAATAAATGGTCAAGACTATTTAGATAGATATCTAAGTTTAAATTTGGTAGGCTACTCATGTAAATCTTAGGTTATAAGTTTTCATTGAGTAGGAAATTTATGACCTTGCAAGGGTGGAAAGGGTTGAAACATCCAAAGATATACTCAAGATGAGGGTCACATTCAAGGAGTGTTATTTTTCTAGCCTTATCATATCGGGTTAATGTCTCGTTGGGGATTTGTTCTCATGTCGGGAGAGCGTAAAACTTACATCATAACCATTCGAGTTGTTGCCCATCGGTTGTTTACATGGCTCTTTACCCAATATCTTGAGGTTCCCATAAGGGAGTGATCTTGGGGTTTAAATTTGCGTTACCAAAAGGTTTTTAGTATATGTTTACATAATATAAATCTTTTCTTTTCTTTTTTCATTTTTTAAGTTTTTACTTACTACCTTGGAATGGGTATAAAGGATTGTGGAGGTAAGGGTTGAATTTGTATGGTGACAAGAGATCATAACATGCATGTCAAGTGGATTTTTACATCTTTCTCAAGGTGGATATCATTTATTAAATCCCAAACACATTGACATTTACCCTACACCTGTAGGTGCCCATTAGGGCCCTTGCAGGTACTAGTCGAATTTGTGGCTATGGAAATTCATGACCGGCATGTATGTATTAGGGACTCTAGCCACTACTCTCTTTGAGGCAAATATCATTGACCAAGTTCCTTTCACTTGGGTCCATATCCATCATCTTGAAGTGGACATTGAGGAACTTAGAGGTATGGGTTAAACTAATGGAAATGGGGGGCAATGAGCTTCATGTACACATTACAAGCTTGGGCCCATCCCCATGTTTTTTAATCAAATACCATTGACCAAGATCCATTCATGGTAGCATTTACCTTGAACCTTAAGGTGGTCATGGGACACATAAAGTAGAGGTTCAACTTATGGCAATGATAGGTCATGACCCACATATATGCATTGTAGAGCTAACATGCATACTCCCACATTCTCCTTAAGGTATATACCATTAACTAGGTTCCATTCACATGGGCATTTATAGGTTGAACATACAACAACAGTAGTTAATGACCCACATGTACATATTATAGACCCAACCCCACTCACACATTCTTCTTAAGCCATCAAATATTCATGTACACCTTTACCTAGCACCCTGAGGTGGTTATGGGGCGCTTGGAGGTAAGGGTTGAACTTATGTCACCAAAAGGCCATGCCCAATCATGTGTACATATTACAAACCCAAAACCACCATGCCATCCTCCTTAAACAGGATATCATTAACCATATTTCAATTACAAGGGCCTTTATCCATCACCTTAAGGCCATCATGGGAGCACATGGAAGTAAGTGTTAAACTTGTGGCACCAAGAGGTTATGACATGCATGTGCTTATTATGAACCCAACCCACCTCTACTTTCTCCCTGAGGTAGATACCATTTATCAAATTTTATTCACACAAGCATTTACCAAACAACTCAAGGTGCCCATGAGGGCAACTTAAGGCATGGATTGAACTTATATGATCTACATGTACATATTATAGACATGGATCCACCTCCACATTCTCCTTGATGAGGATACCATTGACCATGTTCCATTTACATGAGTGTTTCATCAATAGGTTGTCATTGCCATTACCATTGAGGCACTTGCAGGTATGGGTTTAACTCCTTGGATTAGAAGATCATGGACCACATATACATAGTTTATCCAGAAAATATATACAACAAAAATTGAATGGATTTAATGGCTCAACGTAAATGCAAAATGCTCAACAAAGTTAGAATATTGGTATAGAAGTTGAGCTTGAGGTTGTGAATTAGTTGATGACGAGGTCAAGGGATGCAATTCGTAATGTTAAGGGCCTCACACTCATTCAGTGTACTATTGATTTCCTCCAAATGGTTTCATTCCCATTGAAAGCACATAATAATTAAAAATTAAATGATTGAGAGAAAGAAAGGCAAGTGACAAAGGCATCGTGAATTATAATGTTTCTAGCAGAAGGATAAAGGATAGGAAGAGTGTTAGAGTTAGGGAGTTGATTAGTTGGGGATCCATGGCCTTTCAATGGCTCCTAGTAAGCCAATTATGCCCATAAAACTTTTGTATGGCGCTAGAAAAGGATTTTTTTGGTAGAGAAAAGAGGGATTGGTATGAAAATTTATGAGTTTGTAATTTGTAAAACTCTAAAGAGCCAAAGCACCATTGTAATTATGCAATTGTTGATAAATAAAACCTAAGCAACGCCATTAAATGTTGGAGTTTTTCCTTCAAATTTTCTCCAAGGTAGATTATGTTGTTTATAGTATTTAGTTCCTAGGCAATTGTGTTTATTTGTATGCTTAATTAGTTGGTTATACCACCACAAATTCATGGCCAGCACCCAAAATTGATGTAAATTGCTAGTTGGGTCTAATTTATTACTTGTTCACTATGAAAACAACATTATAGAGCTCACTTTCTCCAATTTACTTGACCGTTGGTTTCAATTATTGTTACTGTGTTGTTAAACTGTACGCCAATGACTAGCAAGTTGTTTTAGCTCTGTAAACTCTGTGTAACAAACATTACATGCATCCTCATACAAATAAATGAATTTATATTGAGTCAATTGCGTATAGGTGTTGTGATAATAATGGAGGGAAAAAGTGATATGCACCACTATGCATCATGCCCATAGCTTGAATGAATGTAAAGAATGGGCAAAGGGAATTGTTCGAAATCAAGCATTAGCTCTGCGCAATTAAATAACATAGTATGTATGTATTCAATTGGCATTAAATCAGACCAATCGTTGCAAATTTCCACAACATCGAATTATTACACCTACAACTAGTTGCTTTAAACCTCCATAGAATTGAATCGCAACCATGACCGTCTCTTTTTTGGGTTCAACGTGTTCTTCAAGTTGTTCATATTGCTAGTTACCTACAACCATTTGCACCTCTACATGTAAGTATATAAGTGAAATGTTTCATGGGTATAGGGGCAACAATAACAAATGAAGTTGCCATGCTTCACACTTATGGATGGGATGCTTGATGAATGGTCAAAGATGCACTTAACTTAGTGATGGGTTTGAACATTTTATTACAAACAAAGTATGTTGTTGACTTAATAGAATTTGAGTGTTGGATTCGAACATTATTTAAAAACAAAGTATACTTTGATAGCTTAGTAGAATTTGAGTGTTGGGTTTGCAATTTAAATAAATAGAGTTGTAGACAAAAAGTTGGCATCACCAAATTGGAATTGTTTTCTATATTTGGGTATTGATTTGGGAATTACAAGCAAAGAAGCCAAGTCTTGAACCACATATAAGAAAATGCATTCATGGTTGATGGTGCATAGCAGGCATATAAGCTTGAACCCCATTTGATAGAGAATTGCAGAGACAATACATTTCATTCATGCCATGAATACTCATGTTGGTGAGACAGATGGGCCATAGGCCTATTGATTATGGATCATATGGTAACAAATCCGAAGTTTGGAAATCCTTGGTGAAGAACCTATATGGTAAATTGTCAAGTCTCTACCTTTGAACCATACATGGAATGATTTTTTGCCTCATACAATTATTTATGTCTAGTAAGGTTTGGTTAGCAAAGATGGCCAAAGCCTGTAGAGAATATCGAGACAATGGAGAAGTAGTGTTTCAATGGATTGGTAGGAGTAGAAAACAAAGAATGGAAAGGATTTCTTATGGAGAACATGACAAAGAAGATCTAGAAGGAAAGTTTACTCTATTAGAGCAGAGCATTGTTGCATTGATGAAGATGTTAACACAACTACTGGTAATGAAGGGTGAGACAAGACACTCAATAGAGACTGGGCATGAAGAAAATAAGGCTAGCCTAAAAGATTCCAAAGTTGAGAATCTTGGAGACTAGAGTAAAAACAAGTCCCTTTCTTCATCTTCCAATATTCCATTTAAGCTTAAAATGAAGCTTCAAATACCAATGTATGATGGTCAAGTTAATGCTAAAATATTCATTAACTAGCTGAAGCAATTATAGTTTTATTTTGGCCTTATAAAATCAAGGAAACACAACAAATTATTTTTCCTACTTAAATATGATTAGACAATGTGATATGTTACTATGGGAGTTCTATGTAGATACATCAAGGATAAGCAAAAGCCCATAGTTACAAAATAGGAGGAATTTAAGATATTATTGAAATCACAATTCTATTGCATAGGTTATGAAGAGGTGAAACTCATGAATTGGTAGTACCTTTTGGCAAGAACAAGGACAAGGTGTACAAGAATGCACATGCAAATTTTGAAAGCAATCCATTGGGATGTTGTCTCCTTGGAAAAGCCAATAGTAGTAGTGAAGTGTCTTGGAGGACTATCATCCATATATGAAGGTAATTACAATTTCTTTGTGTGAAAAGCATAGATGAGGTGAGCAAGAGAGTTATTTAATTAATAGGAATCTAGAAGGAGGCATCCTTGAAAGGGAGAAGAGGAGACTAGCAAGACGAAAGGCAAGATGATTGTAGCCACAATCCAAAAAATGAGAGATAGTAATAGGCATTACAAACATTATGATGTCGATGGGCACATGGATTAGAAGTGTTAGAAACTTCATCTTAAATTGCATCCAAAGTGGTGCAAATCCCATAAAGGACATAAAGGACCAAATTAAATGAGGCTACCAAGACAAAAGAAACCATTGTATGAAGCACCTCCAATGTGGATGAAGTCATAATCCACACCACATCACAATAGGTAAGGGCAAGTGGAGACAAAAACACACTATTCTCGATAAAAGTTAAAGTGAAGGATCAATATGTAAATGCTTTGTTTGGAAACCGTTCTTAATGTAATATGATTTTTGAAACCTTGGTAGATTAGTTGGTGTGTAATCACATGATCTAGTGCATCCATGTTCATTGGGTTGGATCAAAGAGAAATATGTGATGAAAATCCCAAGAAGATACAAAATCAAGTTTGTCATCAACTTTTATTGTTCTAATGATGTAGAATGCAAAGTTGCACTACGAGATGCTTGTGAAATGATGTTTGGGGTCCATACCAATGGGATAATGATGTGACGTTCTACAAGAAATATAACAGATATCGCTTGGTTAAATATGGCATGACCTACCTCGTTGTTGACGCAGAAAAAGTGTCATCCTCGATAACAAGTGTCCTCCCCGATGTGATGTCCCAATTAGACTTCGTGTTGGTTGGTATAGGGAACCCATCTAGAATTTGGTTCAATGGCCATTACTATTTAAGATGTTGAATTAAAATGGATATGCAATTTGCAATATGCAACTAAATCCGACTATGAAAAATGCAACTAATCTGACTATCCTGGCTAGGAGCAAGTAATATTACAGACACACAAGACTGGCATTATAGATATGTTTGTAATTTATGAAACATGTTTTTTTTTAAACAAGCACAAAACTATAAATATCTACTGATAAATAGGAAATGAGATTAAGAATAGTCTATCCCTCCATCACTATCAACAAACCTTACATTTAGCATCTCAAAGCAAACATAATAGGAGAATACAATAAGAAGGTATGTTGCAACATAGAATAGTCTACAATGAAGCAATACAATCTTACAAAGATTCAGAAGGAAAATAAGCAACATAAATAGTCCAATGCTCACAACACCCATAGTCCAAATTATCATGCAATATGGTCTTGAAGGATTTTCCTAATTAAACTTTTACAAAATAGTTTACAAAAAACCAAGGTGTAAAAATTGCCTACATTTTCCTCTAAATTGCTCCCTTTTATACAAACAGGATATACTTGCCTTAAGTCATTTAATTTGCTTCATTAGTTGGTATTGTTCAAACATGCCCTTTTGTCCTTTCTTACAAGACTATTACAAAATCAGCTTCTTTATGACTTAGTCGACCATGGGATTTGCCATTTAAGTAAGAAGACCACATTTCATGTTGGGAGGAAATACCCATGATACGTCTAAATACATGTTGCTTTAAAGGGACCTCATATTTGGTCAATTCCTTTGACATGAGACCCATGCCTTTCCTAGGTATGTTGAGATAAGAGTTTATTAAATTAATGTCTTTAGAGTCAGTAGTGATGTCATCCTTTAGTGCATCCTTTGTCACCTTTGATGTGATCCTAATGTCGATTCTCTTGCTCTCAATGACCTCCTCAAGGCCCTTCTAAATATATTATGAGGCTCGTTGTGTGCTCATTTCTTCAATAGGGGAAGATGACATCATTCAAACACCTTCTCAATAGCTAAGTGCAAGCAGTTACAATTGTTTAATGAGTTGGTGATGTCCCTTTCTAATGCAACGCTAGTTCTATGACAATTATTTAGAGTTGTTGTCATGTCCCATCCCAATGAGACTACTAGTTAACAATGTTTCACCAACCTACTAGTTCCATAGGTTGGGCGGAGGCATTAAATCTTGCACTAAGGGAGCTATGGAACCCAAGAGAACCTTAGTTTACCATCTACACATGAAATTGGGTCATATAAATAATAAATATGGAGAAAATAAAGTGGCATTGCTTCATGGAGACATTTGTAGGTTCATGGAGACCTTGGGTGGATAGATTCCTCCTTACACTTGTCATAACCTAACCCCAAATTGAATTTATGAGGAATGGAACACTCTTGGAAGGTGAAGAGGTGTCAAGTAACATGTCATGAGCCAAAGGTTTTGAATGGGTGAATAAGACGAACTCCCCATGGAAGAGGAAGAGACCAAGAAGAAAATATGTGCCACTTGGAGAGAGATTCCCTACGTTAGATTCTATGAAAAAATCAGACCTGATTGCAGACCTGATTTCAGACCTTTAACAATCTGACATGTCAAGGCTAAAAATATCCACCAAGAGGGAGCATTCGGGGGTTGGTGGCAACAATTTGAATTTGGAAGAAGATTGAGGGATGAGGAGGAGGACAAGTATCATAGGTATTACTAAACATCAAGGATGAGTTGGAGGAAGCCTATGGGAGGGGATTCAAACTTAGAGGACCTTATGAGACTAATAAAAATATTTCATAAGGAAGGATAATAGATTTTGATTATTAGAGAATTTTCCTTTGGCATTTTGGAAAGCACTAGCTTGTCCATTACACGGTGAGTGCTCACTCTCCCTGCTAGTGAGACAATTTCGAGGGAGTTATATTCTCATCCAAACTGGTTGTTGGAGAGGCCACCCTAAAATATCATTTGGAGCTTAATGGAGTGTTTTTATTGTAGATAAGAAGTTGATATAGTTCCTGATCCATCCCTTTCCCCATTCTTTCATTCCCTATCTCTCTATTCCCATGTTTCCATATGATGGCGCACTAGTGTGAATGATGCTTGCGCTTTGTTGAGTTCAGATGATGCCCAAACATGGGTGAATGATATTTGTCTTTGTAATATGTTCCCCGTACTCTCTGTAAGTCGAATTAGCATAAATACATATACAAAAATGTCCACATTTCTAAGCTATGGTTTGACTAGTTTCCATGTACCGGTTTCCATTTCAAAGGAGTTGTGTATCTGATTTGTGTTGAGGAGCTACTCTTATGTTAAATGTTGTTGAGTAGTATATTTATGTGTTGTTGATGGTCTATAGTCCTCATGCTCTATTCTGAGTCATTTCATGTACATTTTATGAGTCGAAGTTAAGCTATCATTGTCATTTCCCTTAAGCAATAAAACTAAAAATATGCATTCGAATGCGAAGCTTTATAACTATGTTTGTATAAATTATATCCACACATAATGACATTCAATGAAGTCTAATATCAATCCCCATGCTCTATTTGTCAATTTGGGAGGGTCGCATATGAGTTGGAAAGCCATTTTTGCTCACACCCTAGGGGGAATTTCACCTTGTCATTTTTTCCAATGACCCCAAATCGAGTTGCAGATGTATATAAACTATTCTAAAGTTACCAGAGAGTCTATTGAGTGGTCTTAAGACTCACCATATCAGTCCCTACCAAATTTAAGAACCTATTGTGCCATTCAAAGCTCCTAGAGTCAAGACTAGTCAATCCAATTTTGCCCCAAATCGTGCCTTTATGTGGAATTTTTATCTTGGGTCATTACAATGGTATCTGAGCATGATATTAGCACCTATTGGAGTTCTATATTCATGTTTCCTTATGATAATACCCCCCCATTATAAATTAATATTGGAGACATTAACAGTGGAAGAGAAAAAGGTGAAGAAGCTAGTTATGAGTACACAACGATTAGGGAAAAACTAGATTTGGAGATATGGATGACAAAGGGGATAATGAGGACCTTAGAACATTCTTGAAGACATCTCTTGAAAATATGACCAGACATTTTATGCAAGGTTTCAAATTGTTGGCTAACCAACTTGGGGGCAAGTCAACACCCAGGAGTAGTAATAGTACACCTCACGATGAGAAGAAGACCTATGGGGAAGCTATTTTTTCAAAGACTGGACCTCATAACCAACCCCATGAATTCAAGAATCAGACCGGACCTGCAATTCCTAAGTTTTTAGAGAACAAAGAAGGCCCTTACACTACTTATGATGTGAAGGAAGCAACCAATGATTGACAACAACTAAGTGATGAATGCAGGAAAGTCCTACATTTCGATCAGTTCATCAAGGCCTCTCTTCAATTTAAGGAAGGAGGAAGTGGGAATAGGGAACCTCCTCTTAATTAGAAATTAAAGTATACCATGGGAAAACTAACTATTTATTCTTTCAATGGTTCTTCCCAAATGTCTGTGTCACGTCCCCATGCCTCCGACCGGCGAAGAAGACGCGACACAATCATTGACCACCCGGGCTAAGAGCCCCATAAACATGTACAGGCATAAAAATTACATAAAATAGAATGCTGAAAGAGAATGCATTGCCGTGTAACATGCACAAATGCAACTGTTTACCATACACAGCTATAATTATTCATCTTGCACAGCGGAACCAAACATGCATTCACACAATTATTCTTTTTAACATGTTCATTTCATTTTCACTAACAGTAAATATAGAATTGCAGAGGTAAAACACACGAGATCACTTATCTTATGATGAACTCGATCCGCAACCAGCTACGTCGCTGCAACGTTCCTCCCAACCATAGGCCAGCATGCTCCTTAATCTCTCAGCAACGCTGCCACCCCCGAGCTGGGCATGATTCTCCAAGGAATGAGGGAACTAACAGGCTTACACATAGCCAAGGATGTACAAAACACACAGCCAAGCCAACGGAGTTGGGTTTATCAGGCCATTAAGGAGTTGGAGAAGGCAGATTGCTAAGCTGGTGAGCTCATTAAAGAGCCAAGGACACCTACACCAGAACTAGCCTGACCTCTAAGACACCCATCCACACCCAACACAAAGAATCAGTCCCTTATCTGCTACACAGTCCCTCAGGCCCTGCATTCCCTTCCAGTGCTATTCAGGGGTGATGGAGAAGAAGGTCAGCCCTCTAGCTCTGTCTGTGTGGTTCCAGCCACCAAGTTTATCAAGCAAAACTCAGCCCACATCCCTGCTCCCAATACAGTCCGAAGACCAACCATTGCACACAAGCAACTAAGTCAACTATCACAGCCTAAACAGGAAAACGACTTCTGAGTCATTATTGGCCCTATCGTGGCCAAAATGACTCTCAGGCAAATTTACAATAGTTCCCAAACGCAATAGCAACCCAAGTACAATAGGGGAAAATCAGTAGTCCGTCAAGACAATGAAGCCACGGGGAGACTTACACAGACCATACGGTAAAAGAAATTAACAGAATTTCGACCTGGGCATGAGTAACAATCAACGCCAAACCCATAGTTTAGCTCGTGAGGCAAAGATACAGCTGCACCGTCCACCAATCCGCAGAATAAAATCACGTGGGTAAGACCCAGAAATTCCTGTGCGTGAGAGAAACAATTAGACCCCGTGAGGAATGAACAGCTCTTCCTGGGCTCATGGGTGAACAACAACAGCTGAGAGGACGCGAAATTGGATGTGCGTGAGTAACAACAACAATTCCCTACGTGAAGGTGAGCAGCAATGGCCAGGACGCGAATTGCAATGCCCTGAGCGTTTTGCAACTCGTGGTGAGAGTGGAATTGCATGCGTGAGTGAAGTCAACAAGGGTGGAGTGTGCGTGTGGGTGAGGACTGACAGTCCTGCCACCCCACTCCCCAAAACCATTAACTGCCTCAACCACCAGCAGTCTTTCTTAATGAAAGTGGTTGGAATAAGACAAGGGAAGAAGACACATGGGTATTTTCACCCCATTGGCCAAAACTGGACAAATCCCCCCCCACATCCTTATCCTTGGGAAAATCATGCCCCATTCGATTTAGTTGCCGCGACCGTAGCTGGTTGTGTTCATTTTAATTATTTATAGATGCATATTTACATGATGACCATCATAATATATGCCGCATGCCCCGATATACAATCAGTGACAAATTTAAATCCAAAACATAACATGACCGATCAATGGTGGGGCCTTGGCCTTTAGCTCCACACCATGATCATTTACAATATATACATCATCATATACATCTAATGTAACGGGGTCAAACCCGGGACATTACAGTCTGCTACTGCTTGGTTACAAAAACTTAGTGTGTATTTCCAGTTATATCTTATGGTTGAAGAAGATGCATTACAAATGGCCATTTTACATATTGAAGGGGAGGCTACTGATTGGTGTTTCCATTGTCTTAGAACTTTGGAACATGATCATATTTTATCCTATGAGGGTTTCTCTAATGTCTTAATGGATAGATTTGAGAGGAAAGACCTCGAACTCCCTTTCAAAGAACTAGCACAATTGAAGCAAGTTGGAACTCCTGAAGCATATATATTGGAATTTGAAAATCTCTTAGTAATGGTTTCAGATGTCTCTACGGCTAGGTTGGTTTTATTATTTACTAAAGTATTGACAAAACCTTTGAGAAGGATCGTGAAATCCCACAAGCCATCTACATTGAAGGATGCCATGAATTTGACAAGAGACTTGCAGAATGTGTTGCTAAAAAACAAATATTCCCCTAAGCCTAATTTCCCTTCCAAATTCAAGGAAGGTAAGAAACCATGGAAAAAGGACTCCTTTTCCAAAGAGAATAAGGGAGTTCCAAGCAAAGAAGAACTCAAAATAAAGAAACTATGCTTCACATGCCAACAACCTTGGGTTCTAGGACATAGGTGTGCAAAGGGGGAAGGCACACTACCTTGAAGTTTTCTCTAAAGATGAGGAAGAGGGAGAGGATGAAGAAGCACAACTTGTAGCCTAAGAAGAGGGGTATGAAACAATAGAAGAAGAACTGCCCACTCCTGAGACAGAAAAAAATTGCAGTACTTTCAGGTGTACCTATATTTCACATCCTTATACTCAAGGGAAACATACAAGGCCAAAAGGTTACGATCTTGGTGGATGGAGGAGCCACCCATAACTTCATAAATGCATCTTTGTTGGAAAGGAGAAAGCTACAAGCTATAACTTTTTATGGGTTGACGGTCATCATTCCAGGTAACAACTCTATGGACTGCACCAAATGGATTCTAAACTTCAAGTTACCATAGGAAATCATACTGTTACTGACAAATTCTATGTAGTGAATGTGGCTGATACAAATGTTGTTTTGGGAGTCCAATGGTTATATTCTTCAGGAGAACATGCAGTGAACCATCAAGTCCCTTAAATGAAGTTCAAAAATTCGGAAGGAAAACCAGTCTTGTGGAGAGGTATGCACACTTACCCAAATGATGTGGTATCCTCTCATAGTATGCGGTCTATTTTGAGGCATGGAGACATTGAATGGGTTGTTGAATGCTTGATTACATATTCTAAGCCTTAATTGAAGGTTTCCAAGCATCCAAAAGATATAGAGAAGTTGTTGGGTAAGTATGAGAAGGGTTTTTGATACCTTCCCCAGGGAGGCCATTAGACAGAGGGGTGGAACATACCATTGAGTTGGAGATAGGAACCCAACCAATCAAAATGCAACCTTATAGGCATCCCAAAAGGATTCAAGATGATATTGAGGAGGCCATTAAAGAACTTTTGTAGTTGGGACTCTAAGGTCTAGTTCAAGCCCATATGCTTCTTCAGTTGTTATGGTAAAGAAAAAGGATGTAACTTTGAGGATGTGCATTGATTTTAGAGCTTTGAACAAGAAGAAATTGAATAATAGATATCCCATCCAAAGGATTGATGAGCTCATGCATGAGCTCCATGGAGCCAAGATCTTCTCAAGTATTGACCTCAGATCTAGTTATCATCAAATTCAGATGAAGGAAGAAGACATACCAGAGACTACTTTCAGATACCACTATGGTCACTTTGAGTTTGTTGCCATGCCCTTTGGCTTAACAAATGCTCCTGCCACATTCAAAATATGCATGAACAATATATTCCACAAGAAACTTCGTAAGTTTGTATTGGTTTTCTTTGATGACATTCTTATTTGGAGTAAAACATCGAAGGAACATTTGCATAATCTAGAAGTGGTATTAAAAATTATGCAAGATCAATCTTTGTTTGCTAAGCTGTCAAAATGTGAGTTTGGTTTGACAGAACTTTTGTATCTTGGACACATTATTAGTCAAGATGGTGTGAAGGTGGATATGGAAAAAATAAAAGCCATTATAGAGTGGCCTTGTCCCAAAAATCTTGTTGAACTGAGAGGATTCATTGGATTTGTACCTACAATAGAAAGTTTGTGAAGGGGTTCTCCTAACTCACTTCACCTCTTACTGGTTTGACAACGAAAGATGATTTCCAATGGCATGAAGAGTTTTAAAAAGCTTTCCAAAGAATGAAAGAGGTAATAAGCAATTGTCCTATTCTATCATTGCTTGATTTTTCTAAACCATTTGTCTTGGAATATGATGCATCAAGAGAAGGCATTGGAGTAGTCCTAAAGAAAGGACAACACCCAATAGCTTTCAAGAGTATGAAGCTACAACCACATGAGAAGTTTTACTCTATTTATGATAAAGAAATGTTAGCCATCATGCATGCTTTGATAACTTTTAGGCAATACTTGGTGGGAAACAAGTTTGTGGCCAAAACTGACCACACCAACTTAAGGTGCTTCTTCACTCAAAAGGATCTAAATGAAAGGAAACAAAAGTGGTTGAGTAAGATTCAAGCATTTGAATTTGATATTGAAATGTGAAGGGAAAGAATAATGTGGTAGCAAATGCCTTATCTAGAAGACCTTCTATTTCTCTAATGGATGTTGTAGAAAATTGGAAAGCTATATTAGAAGTAGAATATGCCAAGGATAAGTTTTTGTTGTGAGATTTTTTATGGGAATACCAATGATGATAGGTATAAGGTGTTGGAATGAATCATGTACTACAAATATAGAATCTATTTGGTCCCTGGGTCGAGTTTGAAGGAGAAAGTTTTGGAGAGAGCTCATTATTCTCCTTTAGCAGGTCACCCTGGTTTCTTCAAAACATATAGAATGTTGAGGGAAATATTCTCATGGAAAGGGTTGAAGGCTGATGTTTTGAAATATGTTACTGAATGCCCCACATGTCAACAAAACAAAGTGGAGCACACTCATTCAGTTGGCCTCCTACACCCCTTTCCTATTCCAGAAAAAAAAATAAAAAAATGGTAGAGCTTTTCCATGGATTTCACACTGGTCTGCCCAAGGTATTTGGTAAGGATTGCATATTTGTAGTGGTGGATAGACTCACTAAATTTCTCATTTCTTTGTTGTTACCACAACTTTCACTGCTGCATAAGTGGCTGAGCTATTCTTTAAAGAAATTTTCAAATTGCATGGTCTTCCCAAGAGCATTGTTAGTGATAGAGATAACAGATTGTTTAGTGCATTTTGACAAGAACTCTAAAAAATGGTGGGGATAAATTTGACACCTAGCACAAGCTATCATCCACAAACTGATGGTCAAACGGAGAGGGTGAATCAATGGTTGGAAGGCTACTTGAGGAACTATGTCAGTGGGCAACAAAAAACGTGGATCAAATGGCTACATTTGGGTGAGTTTTGCTACAATACTACTTTTCATATGTCCATTGGAATGTCTCCTTTCAAAGGACTTTATGGTTATGATGCATCCACTTTTATTGACCACTTTTTTGTGATAGTAGAGCGCCAAATTCTAAGGACTGGATTGAAGAAAGTCAAGAAATTTTAAAGGTTTTGAAAGATAACTTGCAGGTTGCCCAAAATCAACAAAAACATTATGCAAACCAACATAGAGTGGAGAGACACTTACAAGTGAATGATTTGGTATATTTGAGGTTACAGCCCTACAAACAAACCACCATAAAGGGTAAAGGTTCATAAAATCCCAAACCAAGCTTTTATGATCCCTACAAAGTGATTCGAAAAATTGGCGAAGTGGCCTATGAATTGGAGATTCCAACAGGAAGTAAAATTCATAATGTATTTCATGTTTCATGTCTAAAGAAGGTTATAGGTCGACATATCTTAGTTTTAGAAATATTACCTCCCTTGGATTATGAAGGGCAACTTATTCTCATTCCATACAAAATATTGAAAACAAGGGAAAGAAGGTTAAGGAGGAGAACAATAAAAGAATAATTGGTACAATGGAAGGATTTTCCTAGTGAGGAATCCACTTGGGAAGATGAATAGATTTTGCGGCATCCAAACTTGGCATTGCTTGAGGACAAGCAATATTGGGTGGGTGGGACTGTTAGGTCCCCATCCCAATGACACTACTAGTTAACAATGTTTCACCAACCTACTAGTTCCCTAGGTTGGGGATGGAGGCATTAAATCTTGCAATAAGGGAGCTATGGAACCCAAGAGAACCTTAGTTTACCATCTACACTTTAAATTGGGTCATATAAATAATAAATATAGAGAAAATAAAGTGGCATTGTTTCATGGAGACACATGGAGGTTCATGAAGACCTTTAGTGGCTAAATTCCACCTTACACTTTTCATAACCTAACCCCAAATTCGAAATTATGAGGAATGGAACATTCTTGGAAGGTGAAGAGGGGTCAAGTAACATGTCATGAGCCAAAGGATTTCAATGGGTGAAGAATAATAACTCCCCATGGAAGATGAAGAGACTAGGAAGAAAATATGTGCCACTTGGAGAGAGGTTCCCTGCGTTTTATGACAATGATGAAAGATTTTATGACAAAATCATACCTGATTCCAAACCTATGACAATATGGCATGTCAAGGCTAAAAATAGCCACCAAGAGGGCACATTTATGGTGGCAACAATCCAAATTTGGAAGAAGATTGAGGGATGAGGAGGATGACAAGTGTCATAGGGGTTACTAAACATCAAGGATGAGTTGGAGGAAGCCTATGGGATGGAATTCGACCTTAGAAGACCTTATGAGAGTTTTAAAAATATTTCATGAGGAAGGAGAATAACTTTTAATCATTTGAGAATTTGCCTTTGGCATTTTTGAAAGCACTAGCTTATCCATTGCACGGTGAGTGCTCACTCTCCCAACTAGTGAGCCAATTTCGAGGGAGTCAGATTCTCATCCAAATTGTTTGTTGTAGAGGCCACTCTGACCTCTCATTTGGAGCTGAATTGAGTGTTTCTATTGTAGATATGAGGCTGATACAGTTTGTGATCCATCTTTTCCCCCATTCTTTCATTCCCTATTTCTCTATTCCCATGTTTCCATATGATGTCGCGCTAGTGTGAATGATGCTTGTGCTTTGTTGAGTTCAGTTGATGCCCAAGCATGGGTGAATGATATTTGTCTCTATAATATGTTCCCCGTACTCTCTGTAAGTTGAATTACCAGAAATACATATGTAGAAATGTCCACATTTCCAAGCTATGGTTTGACTAGTTTCCATGTATTGGTTTCCGTTTTAAAGGAGTCGTGTATCTGATTTGTGTTGAGGAGTTGCTCTAATGTAAATTTTTGTTGAGTAGGATATTTATGGTATACAATCCTTGTGATCTATTCTAAATCATTTCATGTACATTTTATGAGTCAAAGTTAAGCTATCACTGTCATTTCCCTTAAGCAATAACATCAAAAATATGCATTCGAATGTGAATATTTATAACTCTATTTGAAAAACTTATATACACACATAATGATAGTAAATGAAGTATTATATCGGTCCCAATACTCTGTTTGTCAATTTGGGAGGGTCACATATGAGTTGGAAATCCATTTTTGCTCACACCCTAGGGGGAATTTCACCAGAATTTACTAGTAATTTTGTGATTTTTTCCAATGACCCCAAATCGAGTCGCAGATGTCTATAAAATGTTCTAAATAGACCAAAGAGTCTATTGAATGGTCTTAAGACTCTCCATAACAGTCCCTACCAAATTCGAGACCCTCTTGTGCTATTTGAAGCACCCAGAGTCAAGACTAGTCAATCCAATTTTGCCCCAAATTGTGCTTTTGTGTGGAATTTTTATCTTGGGTCATTACAGTTGTGTAGTTGAATTTTTTATCCATCTTGATCATCTTAGGCAAGTTTTCATGGGCATCCTTTTCTTTTTATTGCCATTTCTTTGGATCATCCATGCCCATTTGAACTCCTCGGGATTGACCTTTTGTTCTGAATCTATCCAATTAAGGTAGAGAATTGAGATGCATAGCCTTGAAAGTATTATAAGTATTTGTACATTGACCTTTGGGTGAAATTAGATTCATCCTAGGGTTCAAAAGCACAAGCTTGGAACTCCATTAGATTATTGCTATCTACCTTAATATAAACTACATATCCTTGCAGTGCTACTATATTCTCCTTGTATCCTGTCATTTGATCTATCATGTTTAAAACATTAAATCGTGTTGCTTACAAGAATGCAAGTATAAAAGACGTTGTAGCAATTGGATTAGCATGGACATCTATGATCACTAGTGTCTTTGTGGGCACAATTAACTATGGGACTCTGGGTAGTTTCATCCTTTTTCTATGTTTGATTCACAACCCATCCTTTCTTCTAATCAAATGTAAAAAAAATCCATTGATGCAATGTCCTTGACTTTTGATGGCATGCAACTCCCCAATCCAAACTTATGCAAAGATAAATGGCCACTTATGCTGGATAAGATAGAGGTTTATTGAAGTGTATTTGGTTTGAGGTACCGATGCCCATTTATTGGGATTCCTCATTCTTCTTCTTCTCTTATTCTTCCTTGGCTCTAACTTCAATTTCTTGTTGGGATTTAGTTGTTGTATCTCTTTGAGATCTCTCTTTCTCTATCTATTCCTTCCTCGTGATAGCAAAGCCTTTCCATTACTACCCTTTCCCAATGTTGCTTTGTTTAGTGAAGTAGCTCTCTAGTAAAGCTCCTCGTCTTGACAAACTTTGTTATGACAAGGCCATTTGAACTTGTAGGCTTGAAAGTGTTGATAGACCGTGTTCAAAGGATCATGTCTCTTGAATCCTTCCTTGCCAAAATGAAAGACTTTAAGAGCCTTTGCTTCTTTATTTCCATATATTATATTATGTATTCCATATGCCCCCACAAAGACCAATAGAGGTGGCCATAATGCTTTCTTTTCTATCTGACAGTATTGTTCTTGCTCCATTTTTAAAAGTTTGATAAGCAAATTATTCGTGTATAGGATTATCTAGTATGAACTTTCAAAGAAGATGTGGCCTTTTTGTAGCCCCAAATATTCTTGTGTAACTGCCATTTTTTGTTACATACAAGTATCTGATGGCACTAATTTCTAAAATGGACTTTTCTAACATACAATATGCAGGTGCATAGAATATCAACCTATACATAGGTGCCATGAAAAAATGATAGATCCTTATGTAATGAATTATGGATTTGTGTCTCTAGAGCTATTGGCGATATAAACGAATAGGAGGATCACTAGGTTACCACTACCATCCTAGATATGGGAAGCTGTTAGAAGCACACGCTATGTCCAACATGTATGAGGATGTGAAAAATGATGGTAGGATGCCTGGGACTGTGTGCTTGGCCCCGAAGACAACTTGGTTTAGAGAAGCTAATAGTTAGAGGAACCTAGGCTTCTTGAAACTGTGTAGCATCCTCTTAATCATAGAGTCAACTTATCAATGCAATATTAATTATGTAAGGGGTACTTAGACATTTAGTGGGATAAGTTACTACCTTTATGGTCCTGAATGCCTTCTTGTTAATTCATTATCTCTTAAAAAGACCGTGATAGTTGATGATGAACTACGAAACCCTTTCTTTAGTTAAATCCACCTAGAGGGTAAGGAATTTATAGAACACATTGAAGCTTTCAATCCTAGTGATTTTCTTGCACTGAAGATTTTATATCTAAGTTCAAAAGACTCGGAATTTTATTTGCAAAATGTAAATAATCAAGATAGATGACGAATTCATATATGTTGTTCTTGTTAAGCTTGTGATATGATCTCGGGTGACCCTGAAACCAACTTGAAACTAGTGATTTTTCTTGCACTGAAGATTTTATATCTAAGTTCAAAAGACTTGGAATTTTATTTGCAAAATGTAAATAATCAAGATAGATGACGAATTCATATATGTTGTTCTTGTTAAGCTTGTGATATGATCTCGGGTGACCCTGAAACCAACTTGAAACTGACTCTATGATCAATGAACAATAAGATCAATTATAGGACCATTGTGATTGAACTTGATTGCAATTAAGGCTTGAATCCAATGTGCATATTAAATTTTATGACTGTGTTGTTAGCCTCATATATCATCAGTTAACGAACATCATTGCAAAAGTAACATGCATCAGGAAAACATCAAACAAGAGATCAACACGAGGCGAGAGATCGTCGAGTTGTTAACATAGTTCACCAGACCTCCTGGTTACGTCTCTGGGCTCTGCTCAATTGAGTAGCCGCTTTATTCTCTTCTTCAAATAAACTCTCCTTTACAAAGGGTTGAATTCCCACATCATCAAGTGGCAGTAAAATTCTCACAACAAGCGACAGTATCGAAGAGATGTACTCATACAATGCAGAGAGTTGGTTCTCATAAGCATGTTGCTATGTCTCTCATACACAGAGACGATCACCTTTTGCAAAGGGTGACCTATCACACAATCATGTGGCATCATCAAGTATTACAATGAAATTGAAGGTGCAAATGTCGTGGACACATTGGTCACAATCCCACTAGAATCTGCACATGCCAATTCTCATAATTATCTTGCTTGGTATTGTTACAACGAGGCTTCAATAGTTTAACATAACAATATAATGCAAGCCCACATAATAAATAACCATAATAACAAGAACATATAAAGGGGATTTACCATAGCACACTATATCAAACTTTACAAAAGTCTTGTGACCCATCTCGTGGCATGCACTCAACCTCTTCATCCTTAGCTTATTCCCCTAGGTAGAGCATCAAACTTTACCAAAGTCTTGTGACCCATCTCATAGCATGAACTCAACCTCTTCATACTTAACTTATTCCCCTGGATTTGGCTCTACCCTGGTGGCCTTCTCAAGACTTGTCATAAAAAATGACTTCTCCAAAGACTTTTTTTTCCTCACTTGTGTTAAGAAGGAATATATATATAGTGCTTAGTCATAATCAACCCATTAATATATAGTTAGGCCATTAAAAAATATTCCAAAGTTTGTTTTACCCATATTCCATATACAAACATGGTCCTTGGTTGGCAGTTTAGCAAACATGGCATTAGTTTTAACATCCAACTTAAGTAAGTGCCTATTCCAAATATTTGAGACATGTAATGGCATAGGTATTAACCACTATTAGGATATAGTTAATACAAATCCGTTAGAAACAAGATTTTTTCGTGGCATGTTATTTAAAAAAATGTTGGACTTTGGTTATGGTGTTGGTAACCACCATCACAAATTCCCCATTTATTTAGGGATCCACTAACTAAAAATTTATGGTTACATATATTCCATGGGATCGTTCCCGTTATCACCATAAAGGGCACGTGATAATATGGTTACCATGTATTTAGGTCGCCATGTCATGAGGTGGGTACGTTGCCACCCAATATTTAATCAATTCCCTTTTTAATATTCACACCTTTTCACCTTGTGCCACTTGCCATGAGATTAATTTGCCACTCATTGGATTTTTATTGGACCATATGTCAACTTGTGGTTGGTATGTTGGATTTTTATTGGACCATATGTCAACTTGTGGTTGGTATGTACCTAGCATTTCAGTGTTCCACTAGTTGTATGGCCATGTCACATGTTACTTTGTTGGAGTGTCATGTGTCCCCCTTGGACACACTTTGCCTATTTACTTTCAACTTCAGATCACGATACCTTGGGCAAGAGCTATCCATTGAGCTACAGAGCATTTAATGCTGCTGCAGCAGGCTTGATGATTGTTGGATCTCGAGTAGCTCAAGATCCAACGGTTATCAAGTCTGCTGCAACAGCATTAAATGCTTTGCAGCTCAATGGATAGCTTTTGCCGATACCTTGGCCCTATGACCTTCGATTGAGATCAAATGAACGTAACGAGAAAGATCTCTGCGAGCTCTTCGCGATGATGCTATCTTTTTTTTGGGCAGTTGAGCAATTTGATTTCCAAGTGTCTTCAGATCCTCTTGGATCAGCTTGGCATTATTTATTTTGTTTTTGTATATACTTCACTTCACTAGAGAAGCTCTTATTAGTTAAGGGACTTCTTATGAAATGGCCTTTTTTTTATGTATTATAACTAGGGAGGTATTCAAAGGAATAATTAATATAATATGAATAAGTTTACTTAGTAATTGATGGCTAATAAATATATCAATTAAGTAGTTAAAATACATAGTATAATAACAAGAGCCACGAGGTGGCAATGTTCCCGACATTGTCATTTAGGCTAAGCTAAAGTATCTAGTTAATTATAGCTGGTCAATGCTTTAAGACGAGTAAAAACACACCCCAATGCTTTAAGACTAGTAAAAACATACCCCTCAACCTTAGCAATAACACTAAAGAAGGATCTTGTATTATGCCTTTCTTGAGGCAACTTCCTAAAAAATAAAGGAGAATGGATGTGGAGGATAAGCTTAGGAGGCTAGGACTAATAGCAGGCCATGCCAATATTTTGAATTTTAGCATATCAGGTATTTGGAGCTTTTCTTGGCCCACTAAGCGAGAAAACAAATCTTGTCAAAACTTAATAATGTAGGTACATTCTCTATGTGTAATTTATCTTTCGTATCAAAAGAGTGGGAAATTCACATGATGATGACTTGGCTAATATTCCCTTTATTTAATAACTCCTAATAATCCTATTTATAATTTTTCAACCAAGGTAATATGTTGAAACACCTTATTTGGCATAACAACTCATTATAGGCCAATGCCATGTTATTGCATGGATTGGAGGGGTTCCAATATTGTGTTTTTTAAATAAATAAAAATATATTATCTTAAGAATTCCTTCACCTACTTCTACCTATATAACTACTTTTTAGTCATTAAAGTAGTAATATAGATTATCCTTAGGTTTTGGTCAATCTCTAAGGTTCAATTATAGAAACCAACCTTAAGAATATTGGATCTTTGTAGACCATCATTAAATAATAATGACTATGTTTAGTTAATCAATGTTATTTTTGAACCATCAATAGATAACATTGCAAACTGAAAGGTATGGCTTCAAGTAAATCATCATAGATCCATTTTAATTATGCAATCAAATATCTTGAGGTGAAAATTTATTTAGATTCATAAGCTTCACTCCTAAACCCCTATGATTGAGTTAAGATGGATCATAGTGTGAATATAGCGGTTTGTGTTCTTATACCATATGTTGGTTGTTACAGATGTCTTCCGAGTGGTTCGTAGGTTTTTCATATGGCGCTAGTCGTCACACTTGCAACCAGGCTTCAGCCGCATGGGTTATAATGGTTTAGATAGGAATTGAGAAAAATAACTTCTTGTAAAACACTAATACTATTTTGTTCTAAAAAACAAAGTATCTATCAATTAATACATTGAATGACTTATTGATTAATGGAAAGTTAGTTTAATTTGAGAGATTTTTCGAAGCTTCCATAGATGCAAATGCAATATTGCATTGAGTTATTTAAAAAAATAAATTAACAAAACATTAAAGAAATTGCACATGAACAAGACTATTTTTATAAAGCATATACTTGATTTGCAACTTATTAAGCCACTACTCAACTAATTATATTTCAAATAGAAAAAAATAGATTAAAGAAATTACATATAAATAAAAAAATTAGTTTTATAAAGCATATAAGTTTGATTTCCAACTTATTAAACTACCACTCAACTAATTATGTCATGATGTTTACTTAAGTTTGAATCTATTCATGAATAAATAAATCAACATATACATCAAATAATTAAATAATTTACATATATAATCATGTACTAATAAATTGAATTTAAAATTTATTTAACAAAGTTTAATGCATAATTTTAAAAAAATATATATATATTTTTTAAAATACCAATATTATGTTCCTTAAAAAATCCAAATATATATAAGAAATCTAACTTTTTACTTTAAGAAAATAAAGTTTTAAATAAATAAAAAACTTATTTGTAAAAATATTAACTGTAAATAAATTACGACGAGATTAATTAATTAAAAAAATTTAACTTTTAGGTGGAACACTTTATTCTCACTGATTAATAGAAATTGGCAATATAAAATATTGCATTTGAATTTTTCAAATTTCAATATTATAGATTGGTTCATTTATCTCTAGATAACAATATTAAACATAAAAATTACTACTAGTTTATGAAAATACTAGTCTTGATTTGAACTAAATCCTTTCTGGATGCTTAATTATTTGTTTTTCTTCAATGATTATTCACTTAATATTATCTATTTTTCTGTGATATACCTAATTTTGCATGTTTGTTATAATTAGTGGTCTTGCTCCTTATGATTGAAAAGCCCAGGCGAAAAAATACCAGACATGAAAAAAATGAATGCCAATTGACAGTATGAATGAGAACATGATCAATCCAATCAAGAAAATGAAAATAAACAGACGTCAGTACAATCACCATGGTAGGAATGGACAGTATAATTTAACAAATGAATAATATAAATTGGAGTTTGATCATGCGTCAAATAAATCTAAATAAAGTGAAGATGTTAAAGATCTCTAACTCTCGCCACAATGGACTATCGCCAATTGGATCAAGCTGTTAAACTTTTAGAGATGTTAAATTTTTATAATGTATTCCCACTCACAATCTGAGATGAATCAAACTTTGAAATTCAATCAAATCCATTTTAATGATGATATAACAATTTAAGTCTCTTAAGATGGTCAATTCAAGCCTCAAAACGAATTTTTTTATCCGACCCAACTTCCACAACCCCATGTTCTATTGGTAAACAATTAAGTGTCTGAATGTCACATGTTTTGGCCAAGCATACTCTAGAGCACATACCGCTTGGCAATTTGCACTGTTCATTCAGCCAGATATATTTACAGCTAGTGAGGGCTTGGCTAGGAACGCCTATCCCACGAGGGAACTAGTATTCAATGGAGGCCAAATTAAAAAAAAAAAAAAACATTTTTTACCAGAAACATTGTCTAATATTCCACGGGGGCTTCACTTGTTGGCCAATGTCCTATCACGTTAGTTCATATTGTGGGTTTTAAAATGATAAAAAATCAAACCAATATATTGCAGGTATTTGGGGGATGAGGGGTTTAAGGTGGGGGTGGGTAGGGTGGTTTATAATGATTGAGGTATAAAAAGGGGTGGGGAGGAGGTTTTAAGTATTGGGAGGGGGTTTCAACAAAAAGAGTTTGGGTCGATATCTCTCGAAATTAAGGGTATTCTTTAATATCCCACGATCGCATGTGCTATGTGAGAGGTTCACTAAGTGAAGTCCCTGTGTAATATTCCCACACAAAATTACTATCCTCTCCACACCCACCAACAAAGAAGCTTTGAATATTTTGCAATACCTTTTTCTTTAGTTGGTGGTCTGTTTCTGGGAATCTCTAATCAAAACTTGTGCTTGATCTGATTCTTGACCTTCCCGAGGCCCTTTGAAGTAACCATCGCCTCATTCGATAACCACATCTCCAGTTTTGGATCTGGAGAAGTCCAACTCAAAGACGAATACTCTTATCTGTTTTCTATGAGACTGTCTCCTTAACTGACAGTAAGTAATTAATAAGGTTGTGCTGGCAACGAATATTCCAAAACAATTATTTAAGTACTCTTGAACGATTGATTATTTTAAAAGTGGCTAAAGAACAAGCTTGGTTGGACATTGCACCGTTTCTAGGATAGTTTTCGGGGAATAAAGCTGCTCTATAGCTGCATTGATCGAGTAGATAAGCACCTCCAAGAGATCTTGAAACCCACCTAGCCTTTTTTACCATAGAGATAGCTTTTCAAAGTGAGTGATAGAGATCTATCTTGACCCAACTCCTGAGTTGTTGTATGTTGTGACAAGGTGCGTAGACAATAGACCCAACGCTACAGCCTTGTATTGGGAGATCAATGCTTCGAGAAAGGCTCTACAACTGGTCATCATCAACTAGTAGAAAGAACTAGGGCCTAGAAGCAAATTCACCGTGGCTTTATCTTCCTCATTCCAAAACCTCCATAACCTTGATGCAGCCACCGCGTAGTTCCCTTTTTTTTCTCAGTTGAAGAAACCAAAACAGGTTTGATGAATGCTTATCAAAATTCAACAACTTTTTCCGCTTTAATAAACCCATTCACTACTGCACACTAATGTCAATGACTAATGGATATCTGTATCAAATTCAGCCTCCAAATTTAAACAAAATCTGGATATTTGTTTTCTTCATATAATAAACATTTTCATTTCTCCTTAATAATCCCAATAAAAAAACAAACAAATAGGACAAAACAAACAAAGTAACTTATAAAACATCACTAGAATATGTAGCCTCTGAACAGAAAAAGTTAAAACACAAATCAAATAGGACCAAACAAACACAGTAACTTATAAAACCTCACCTTGAATCTGTATCCTCAGAGTAGAAAAAGTTCGCACATATCCCTAATACAAAACCACAGCCTTGGAAATTAGCAAGAATGCCCCCATCCTCCTTAGCATTCCATCAAATCTTCTGCTTCAATTCCTCGCAAAACCTAGCAAATAGGACTAAACAAACATAGTAACTTACAGGACTTCACTAAATGTGTATATGTAGATTGGGAACAAAAAATCAATCAAGCGACGACGAAAAGTGCTTTCTAATTTTTTTTAACATATGTTAACAACCAAATTAGAGACCATATCTAAGATATGAGCACAATGGGAATACGGTCCAATGCATAGCCAAACTGAGACCATACCTCAAATATGAGCACCATAGGAAGACTATCCAAGCCAGAACAGTTTTCCCCTCCCAAGAACAACCAACGTTCCAAGCCACAACACTTTTTCCCTGGTCAAGAACAACCCACAAGCAGCAAACCATCATTCAGAAAAATCAGGACAACCCCCTTCTTTGCAAAGACAACCACCAAAGCCACAAACACAGGCCACCCACATCAAACTAAAAATTCACAAATCTCGAAGTCGATCATGGCTCAAACCACAAGCGATAATGAAGATGAGAGCATCCCATCACACAAACATCGCACCATAAAACAAACACGATCTTCCCTACCACTGCGCCAGCCCTAGAAAATTCCATCACATGAACATTGCACCATAAAACAAACACGATCTTCCCTACCACTGCGCCAGCCCTAGCAAATTCCCCACACTGCAAAAAACAAAAAGTACAAATGCAGTCTTTCCACAAAAATTACCTTAGAACATAACTTTGTAAAATGAAAACGTTTACCTGTCTGTATTGCCACAACGTTGCAGATACTAAATAGGGAGCGATCAGATGCATTAGCCTTTGCATGGCCTTGCAAGTGGCATGACAGAGTGATCGCATGCATGAGCTTCCCCTTTGCATGGCCTTGCATGTGGCAAGAGAAGGCCATTGCATTACTTGTCAGAGGTGTTTAAGGCTGTCAGATGTATATGGTGTCAACAACAATTTGGGCGTCGTATTTTCGTCCACACAGGGTAGGATGTCATGAACAAAACCATCATTTTATGCTTACGCAAGCTCGCCGCTGGGTCTCGGGGCACAAAGTCCGAGGCCTACGTCACCTATATAAACCAATAAGAAGTAAGATAAATCAAGATTTAAATAATTCCCCAAAAAAAATTGATACAAACTATAGCAAAAATTATATGTTTTTATTGAAGTTGTTACAAATTAGTCCAAATAATCAGCCTGACCGATTCATATATATTCCCTTGTCGGGGACATAATAAGGGCTGGTTAGCATAGGAATACTCATGATAAAGTATAAATACATATGAGTAACATTATTATTAGGTAAGTTGGGGTGAGTATTCTATTGTAACAAGCATAGTTTTTTGTTTTGTTTTGTTTTGTTTTTTTTTATCAGGCGAAAAAAGACTTTCCTTGCTATTCTATTGAATCAAAGGAACTTGGTACATCAGCAGGTTACAATAGTCCAAAAAACTAAGGAGCCCTTATCAGTCAGCAATACAATCAAGCGGGGTCACATCCATAGAGCTTAGGGACCGAAAGATGAGCATCAAATACAAAAAATGTCCTCTCATAAATGATAAGTTGGCACTCAGTCATGTGTCCTTACAAAAAATAATAAGAACCCAGGCACACTATCCATGTTAGGGCTTGTAACACTCAAAATCCAGAGACAGTACAGATCAACTCAACCAATAAACTTTCACAAATCAAGAGTTAAGAGACAATAGTCTAAGAATTAGAGCAGTGATCTTCAAAATATCTGGAGTGAAACCTCCCCAAAAACTTCATCCTCACATGTTTCACTGAGGGAAATATGGCCGACAACCATACTAAGCCCATCCTTGGATAGTGTGTCTGCCCTCTAATTATGTTCCCTAAAGACATGACAGAAATTCACAAAGGTGAACCAAGATATGAGATGCCTGATGTTTATACACAGTCATCTAAATTCACCATGGAGAAAGTGGATACGTTCTTGCTCAGTTTATAATCATTGAGGAATTGCCAAAGATATGAAGGTATGGAAACCCAATATCTTTGGCAATGCATAATGATGCCCAAAGTGCCAGTAGCTCAGCTCTAGTGTTTGTACTGCACCCACATCCCAGTTTGATGGAGAGAGATTGCTGCTCATTAAGCCAAATACAGACACCAGCACCCCCAAGAGAGTCAGCCGCAATTCCATAAAAAAAACCAAGGGAAATTTTTTTGGTGGAGGGTCACCAATAACCCTGATCTTATTCCTGATAACTGGAGGCACCTGATGAGAAACAATATCAGTGAATATCCCATGACAGATTCTGGGAATAGAGGGAACCTTATCATAAAAAATGGAGTTGTTCCTGCATTTCCAGATATTCCAGATACAAAAGAGAGGCAGATATAAGTACTTTCCACCCAAAGAGACCCAAGTAGACAGATTTGCAGAAAGGGATAAGGCATGCCATTGAAAATGAAAACCAAACAAATTCCCCAAGCCAAGAAATACCTCCTTCATGAAAGAGTATCCAACAAAAATGTGTTCAACCAATTCCTCATCTAAGTTGCAGAGACATCATCTGTTAGTTCCAACCCAACCCTGCTTTTTCAGGTTATCCCAGGTATTAATTTTGTTGTTAATAGCCAGCCAAATGAAACATTTCAGTTTCAGAGGAATGTTGAATCCCCAAATCTTTAGGATAAGTTCATCACCGATCTGATGCAAATGCTCAGATACGATCAACGCATAGGCGTTTTTCGCCGTGACCAATCCTTTTGTTTTATCAAAAAACCAAAGAATAGAGTCCTCGTGCTCACCCAGTCTAATGCCTTCATGATATAGTCCATTAACATAAGAGGACCATTGATCAGCCCACACACCACCCAAGCAGAGATCAGTCACTGAATACCAGTAATTTAGCCCAGTAGAAGGACCCTCCAAGTTATGTGCTTGGGTCAAACTAATAATCCCAAAATCAAATAAATAATCATGAAGGTCCTCCGGCAAGAGGAAAGAATAGTCCATACCAGCAATTGGATCAATTCCCAGACAAATATTTAGGCCATTACCCACCTTCCATCCAAGCTGACCAGTGATCCACGATAAAATTCTAATAAACTCATTCTAGAAGTAAGAAGTTCCACTGATAGTGAATTTTCGAGCTCCGATATAGTCCACCAAAGGAGTATCTTTAAGGTACTTAAATGAAATGATCTGGTTCCAGATACCATTCCCATTAAGTAGGAGCCATAAATTCTTCAAACAAAGTGAGGTGTCAAACCATTCCAGATTCTTGATACCCCAACCCCCACATTCGATGGGGATCGATATCGAATCTCGGCCAACGAGATGGTATTTCTGATGACCATCAATGCTCCCCCATAATAAAGATGAGATGACTTGCCTCAACTAATTTATAATAGATTTAGGGCATCTAGCCAGAGCAAACCAGTAAACAACAAGTCCATATAGGACTGAATTGATAAATACAACTCTACCTCCCAGAGAAAGCAGCCTATAAGACCCGTTTTTAATCCTTTTTTCAAACCTTTCCACCATCCAATTCCAGTCTGATGATCGATAGCCCAAGGGTTTAAGGCGAAACCCCAAGTACTTAAACCCATTTAGTATGGGAGCCATTATGTAGGGGAGAAACTGAGCCATTTGGCACCGAGTACCAACATCCACATTCTAAAAAAGGAAGGAAGTTTTTTCCACACTGACAGCCATACCAGAAGCCGAGCAGGAAACAGATCAAGTGCTTCTTTAAAAGCATACCATTCATTTACAGTAGCCAAATCGAATAAAAGGAAATCATCAACAAAAGCGTGTGATAGATAAATCATGAGAGAGCTGAAAACCTTTAATCCGCCCCTTAAGCTGAGCATCCAGAATAATCCTGCTAAGGCATTCGATCACCAGGATGAAAATTAGGGGAGATAAGGGGCATCCTTGTCGAATACCTCTGGAAGCAGGAAAAAATCAGAAGGTGTACCATTAACTAAGACAACAAATCAGGCATTTGTAACACAACCCATAATCTAGTTCACACCAATCAGAGGCAGGCCAATCTGTAGGAGCATCAATCTCAGCAGGGTCCAATTAACCCTATCAAAGGCCTCAACCAAGTCCAGTTTTAGGACCATCACATTAGAGTTCTTGGTTTTTATAGAGTGCATAATTTCCTGAGTAATGCCCACAGGTTCCGTAATCTGCCTATCCTTAAGAAACCCAAATTGTTGAGCAGAGATGGTTCTGTTCAGAAGGGGTTTCAGACGAAGAGCAGCAATCTTGGATATGACCTTGTACACAAGGTTACATAATGAGATAGGTCAAAAATCCGCAAAGGTAGAAGGCTTATCACATTTAGGGATCAAAGTCAAGAAGGTGGAGTTAAGAGCACCAGAAAATTTCTCGCTAGTTCTAGCTTGTTCAACATCCAAGACAAGTTCCTCTCCAACAAGATCATAAAAATCCAAAAAGAACTCGACCGACCAATCATCTGGGCATGGGATTTTATCTTTCTTGAAACCTTTGAGGACAACTTCCACTTCATAAAGAGTAATAGGCTCTAGGAAATGGTCTTCATCCTCTTTCTTAGTCAGGTTAGGGAAGAGTCCGATCACTTTCAGTGTATCCGCTATATTTGATGACCCATCATCCTGAAAGAGTTCACTAAAGTGCAATTTACCTAGCTATTTTAAAGGAGCATCCTTAGTCACCACATTCCAAGACTATCATTCATGGACCATATAGCATTGGTGTTCCTTCTAGCAGAGGCAAAGGAGTGAAAAAATTTAGTATTAGCATCCCCTTCCCTTAACCATAGCACTCTACTCTTAAGTCTCATCGAGGTAATTTCATGCGCCCAATACTTCCCTTTTCTCACTTTGAGAGATTTAAGCCTTTTAGCATTATCAAGAGATAGTAAACCCGAATCCAACTATAAGATATCAACTATCTCATAATTTAAATCCAATATTAGTTGATTCCTTTCAACTTTCTTCTTCCTTTCCCAACACTTCACAGCTTTCTTTAGCCTGCCCAACTTAAGAGAGAAAGAGTCCAAATGTGTAAGAGTACCCAGGGATAGAGGATCCATCCAAGATGAATTAACCAGCGAGGTAAAGTCATCCTCCAAGAGCCAGGCTCTATTAAATTGAAAGGATCACAACGTGCAATGAGTCTCAGACCCCATAGTTTGTGGAATGATTCATTCCATAAGGAATAATTGATGATATTGACCTACCTTAATAGTTTTGACATTAATAAAATAAACGACTTTTCTACCTTAATATTGGATATTTTGTTCATAATATTATTTGCATATATAAGATATACAAAAATTTGGTATCAGATCCTTTTATTAGGAAAACAATATTAAGAACCTTTTTTTTTAGATGTTTGAAGGAAAAAAAGAAGATGATGGTATTTAGATAAATTTATGAAACCTTGTCTTTTATTAGAAAAAATATAAAAACAGAAGCAAACAACAATAATGCACTCAAAGGTTTTAGAAAATTTCACCTCGAGGGCTTTACACCCGTATTCTCAGTAGGGGAGCATGGAAACCTTCCTCTAACCCCCTTACAATCCCAATGCATAGAAATATCACGTATTCCTGGTCGATAGCTCTACATGAAGAATATTGGAGATTTGGATATTGGCTTCATTGCATAACATTCTCCCACTTGAAGTCAATATACATGAAGTTCCTTGCCAATATTTTCCACCCACATGCCATTTCCCAATGTTGGCTTCATCACATTTTCAATAAGGCCATAGAAATTTTGCACCATTTAAACTTCTCTATCCTGAATGCTTTTGTAAGGATATCTATAATATTCTCATCAATATCAATTTTCTCCAACAAGATCCTACTTTCTTCCATCACTTTCCTTATGAAATGGTACTTAATATCCATATGCTTCATGTAATCATGAGACGATGTATTCTTCATTTAGTCAATAGAATTTTGACTATCACATTGCAAAGTGATCTTCCCCTTTATCATCTTGAATTCATCTATCAGTCACTCCAGCCAAATTGCCTCTTTACTGGCCTTAGTTGTTGCCACAACATCACTACATCCAGAACATTCCCCGAGTCTATTATTGCTGCATGATTTGTTATTGTATAACCGAACAAATGATACAAGGTCCCATAAAATTCTCTTTTTGCTACCAAGAGGGATCCTTCGGTAATTTTGAATCAATTATCACAAAAGGGAGTAGAATACCTCGATTTATCCATCATCTCGATTGAGAGCAAATTCTACTGAATATATAGTACATTTTATACATCACACAAATTCATTTCTTTGACATCGTCTAGCTTTATCTTAATGTCCCCTCTTTCCACAATTTATAAAGGATGATCATCACCCAAGTAGATCATTCCACCACTATAAAGTTGATATTTGACAAACTAGTCTCTATGTGGAGACATGCGGAAATAAGCTCTTGAGTCCAAAACCCGAGCATATAATAGGGATGTGTTGTTACTAAGACATAAAGCCTCACTTGTTGTCATCTTTTATGAATTTGTTGTACTGACTTTAGATGATGTTTGATATGGCCTTTCAAGCTTCATTTCCTTCTTAAGATACCAACAATTCTTCCTCAAGTGCTCATGTTTTCCATAAGTCCATCACTTCCCTTTCTTGCATCCTCTAGATTTAGATCTAAGCTATGATCTTTCTTGTTGATACATTTTTGCTAGGTCGCCCTCTCACAGATAAGGCTTCACTAGTAGAGGGATCCAAAGATGATTTTACCTCAATTCTTCTCCTAACAAATCAATAAACAGATCATCAAATTTCAAAGTTCCTGATAATGAGTTGGTGATGGTCACCACCATATGATCCCAGGTACTTGGAAGGGAAAGTAGTAGAATGATTGTTCTATCCTTGTCCTCCACCTTTACACCAATTGAGAGAAGTTTGTTGATTATGGTATTAAACTCATTCATGTGGCTTGCCATAGTTTAACCCTCCTTCATCCTCAAATGTTAAAGTTCTTTTTTTTGGAAAACCTTATTTGTTGTTGATTTAGTCTCATACAACTTCCCAAGTATCTCCCAAATGGCTTCCACGACATTTTCTTCAGCAACATTTAAGAGTACAAAGTCTGATAAGAAAAGACACATTCCAAAAACCACCTTTTGTCTAATTTTATCCAGTCCTCACCTATCATGCCACTCAGTGTTTTTGCAACCCCTTTCAAGGATACGGCTTGGTCACTTTGAACCAACAAATCCTCCACCTTCACCTTCCATAGGGAAAAATCATTGCCATTAAACTTCTTGATCATGAACTTGGCTAAACCTCCTATCATTATTGAGGATTCCACTTGTAGAAAACCTTATGCTTATGAACTTTCCAAGCTTTGATACTAGATGCTAGAAAAATATAAAAACAAAAGCAAACAACAATAACAATAGAACATGAGATTTACATGGAAACCTTGTTGTATGTAGGTGAAACCATGATGGGGCAATGCCAACTTTGATTTTTATTGTTTCTTGGAAGAAAATCTATGTTAAAATGATTTCTTCTATCTCTCTTTTGTTATACTTTCGGGTGGTGACTCCCCTTTATACGATACATATGAGAGTTCCAGAAGGAATCAATATACACTAGAGGGTTTAACTATTTTTGCCTTGAAGGATCCTCTATTGAACCCCTAAAGAGCAGATTCCCACCTCTGCACCCCTAAAGGGGGATTTGGCGACCCCCCTTATGACTCCCCCAATGTATGCAAATCTTGCATGGCCCTAGTTGAGAGCTCTACATGAATAATATTGGATATCTAGATATTGGTTTCATCTCCTAACATCTTATGATATAGTGTTCACATATTATAATAGAGTGTTGAGATTTCCATCAAACCGATTGCAGTAGATAAATAATGATCATGACATTTCATCATTGTGGTCATAATACCCATTTTTATCAATAGTAAGGGAGATACAATCAGTTTAAATTTATTGTCTGAAAATCCTCGTTACTCAAAGGAGCTACATTGGAATTTTTTTTTTGAACTCTAGTTCTAGTTATGTGTTCCTTTTCTAAGAAAAATGTAATTGACAGGAAAATATAATGGTCTTAGTATTCAAGAATACAAAAATGATGCAAATTAATTATGAAAGAATCATTAGAGTTTTGAACAATGCATTGATTTAAAAGAAGATGTTGCTAGATCATGGTATGAAGGCAATTTTAGATGAAGCATTTGAAGTACTACTTTTAAATAGGTGGTATCATATTATGAAGAACATCGAAGAAAGCAATAAAGACTTTTTTCATGCACAAACTTCATATTGCACGTTTCTTAATGTATTCAACAAGAAAATGTTTCTCTAAACCCTAGTAACAAGCATAATTATATCAATGTTAATTTGGCTAAAAGGTTGTAAGCCCCCACAAATCATATTCAAAACACACAATTTGAGGGTGAAAATGTTCAATTTTTTAAAGATTTGAAGGTCATTATGGATAAATATGTGTTGCATTTAGATTTTCATGCTATATATATGGATAATGTGGATATTGTTTTGGGATATCATTGGATGGACATAGTTGATAAAATTACTATTAACTTGTAAAAGAAGTTTTAAAAACCTTGATACAATGATCCATGAGGATATTAGTGGCCACCTACTTGTTCGACTAAGTTACAACGATTCTCCATCTTCTTGGAAACGTTTTACATTTTTTCGGGTCCCAAACTTATGGGGTCGTTTTGAGGCCCTAAACAATGTTTTTTTCCATTCAAGGGGGCAGGGATTGCCATGGTATTTCCTGGAGCTAGCTTGAGGTTGTGCTTTTCGGTTAGTTCTTTCCAATGAGCCATCACATGCCCTAAATAGAGATTGCATGCAAAGTTGTGCCCTTGGTAAGTTAGTTACCTAGCTTGGGGCACAAATCCTTTTGGCACTTCATCTCCTAGGGTTAGTTTTATGAATGTTTATGGTTTTTTCCTCTATTCTTATGATAAAAAGGCCCTTTTTGGTCTCTTTGTAATCATCTCTTGTAAATTAGCATAGTTGACACATTTCTCTTCAGAGATAAGCTACCACCATCTTAGCTACTTTGTATTGCTCACAGTTTATAGTGTTTTTCCATTCCATACATTAATAAAAATTGAGATTTATTGTGTTATTGTATGCTCTACAAAATATTTGTGTTGATGTTTCCATTTTCATATTACTGCCTTCATTTTGTTCTCTAAATAATCCATATCGATGGTATTAGAGTAATACGCTCTTGTTGTTTCTCAATGCATGTACCTAACGAGATCTAGGTATTGAGAGTTGTGTCTTGAACTAGTTGAGCTTAGGGACAATCATGCTCATTGGCCCAAGCAACCTCACATGGAAGGAGAAGAAAAGAGAGATGACATAGCAGGAGATCCTATTAAGTTGTTTCCCAAGGAATACCTGGTGCAATATAGGAATGAGATGATCATGGATAATTTTTCCCAAATCCTTCACCAACTACCAATAATGGCATAGACACCTTCAACCAATAACCATTTTGAAGCTGTGACACCCTTCAAGGTACAATTTAACTTTGATATTCCTTTTTTTTAAGGCTATATAAATGCATATGATTTGGTGAAATTGTTGAATCTTTTAATGGGTTGTTACTCTATAAAAAAAAATTGACAACAAAAAGATCGCCTTTGTACTCCTTAAATCTCTCTTGATGTCAAAGATTGGTGGGATGATTAATGGGAAAGGCATGCAATCGATGAGTCTGAAACATATGAAACAAAAACCACTTGGTTGACAAATTTGTTGATGTCATTAAGGAGGAGTTCTACCCCGTCGGAAGCTATGATGGTCACTACATGATATGGGAAACTTTGTACAAAACAAAGGGTAGAGAAAGGATAGTCAGACTCATGACAACCATTCCAAAGCACAGGTAAAGACGGGTAATGGGAATTTGAAGAAGCACACTAGAAAGTGGTGTGAGTTGTAGAAAATCCCCTACCCCAACACTACTGAACGACGCTTGAAACAATCATTGTTGGATGAGATGGAATCCTTAGAGATAGACTATAATTTATAGCAAGATAAAGGAAAGTGTATTATTGTCATAGAATCGAGTGCCAATGTCACAATCACAAAGATACAACAGAAGAGCCAAAGGAGCAAGAGGAAAGGGAGCGACTCTTCCACTCATAGATATGAGTGAAGGGAAATCCACTACATTTCATTATTGAAGCAATAACCAAAAGAACCTAATCTTGACCAAGGTCATCAAGATATTGGAGTTTCCAAAATGCATCATCCCTAACCATACACCATCGGTTGGTTGAGCCAAGGACAATACATTCGCGTTAGTCAGCAAGGTCGACCATCCTACGACATCAAGCACTTGAAATATGAGGTATTGTGTGATGCTTCCTCACTTGAAGTTTGTGATGTTATGTTAGGAAAACCCTATGTGTGGAAACATCTTGTTACTTATGAGTTGATGCCCCATAGTGTCATTGTCACTTTTGGAGGCCAACTCTACAAGGTATCCAAGCTAGTTTTGAATACTGCAGTTTCCTTTATCTTGGAAAAGTAGCGTCAAAAGGTAATATCTCAGGCTGGGGAAATTTCCCTCTTCATGGTTCAATCAAAAAGTGGATAGAAGGTTAATGTGACTACCATGGACTCAATGCGATGAAGAAGGTGGAGAACATTATTGAAGAATACATAGATATATTTTTCTCACCTAAAGGGGTGGATTTGCAATACTAGGTGAAACACTCAATTGATTTGGTACCTGGTGCTCCCTTCCCTAATGGCCCACGATATAGATGCTCTCTTCTAGAGAATGAGAAAATAAAACATTAGATTTAAGAGATGATCCAAAATGGGCACATTTGACCAAGATCCTAACCTCGTGGGAGCCCAATTGTGGTTGTATAGAAGAAGGATGGGACATGCCAACTTTTCATTGATTACAAATCCCTTAACAATGTCATTGTCAAGAATCGATACCCAATCCATTAGATTAATTATCTTCTTTATTAACTTAAGGGTGCCAAGTTCTTCAACAAGAATTGATTTGAAGTCAAGCTGCCACCAGGTACTGATTGAGCAAGCCAATGCATGGAAGACAAACTTCAAGCATAAATACGACCTTTTTGATTAGTTGGTCATGAATTTTGGCTTGATTAATGCTCTAAAAACATTCATGCGGATAATGGATGATATCTTGTAGTTGTTCACAAACTCCTTCGTGGTTGTATATCTATATGACATCATCATATTCAACAAAACTTGGGTGAAACATTTGCAGCACATTCAATAGGTTTAGAGCCCCATGCAACAACACAAGCTATATGCCAATTTGGTCAAATTTTCATTCAACATGGAGCAAATTCGGTATCTAGGAAATGTCGTGGATGAACATGGGGTGCATGTGGACCCAACCAAGATCTAAGTCATCCATAGTTGTCCAGCCACGACAACTCTAACATACCTCTGTAGCTTCTTCAGCCTCACCAACATTTATCAATTATTTGTGTTGGGGTTCTCTCACATTGATTGGTCCTTGAGCCAAGTGACCAAGGGTGGAGCCAAAGACAAGTTTGCTTGAGGTATTTCCTAACAGAAATAATTTGAGTTTTTTAAATGATGCATGTGCTTGGCTCCAATCCTTGCTCTGCCATGCCTGCAACAACCTTTGAATATTGATACATATGCCTCCAACTACGTTATTGGTGTAGACCTCAATCAACATGGACATCTAGTGACATATCATAGCGACACACTCTCTAATTTTGTTCATTGATATCATACCTAAGAGAAGGAGATGTACTCCATTGTGTAGACCTACCGCCAATTGAGACATTACATCCTAAGGAAGGAGTTGATCATCCACACTGATCATAAGCACTTACAATTCATCTAGATGCAGAGAAAGTTACAGAATGGCGACCACTGGAAGTGGTCCACATACCTACAATAATTCCACTTGAACATAAAGTACAAGAAGGGCACCACAAAACAAGTTCTATACTGCCTCAGCTGACCTCTGATTACTGCACTGACTATCGTTGTCAACTCTCGTGGACACATGAGCTACAGGTGGCCCCAACTATACAAGAATGACCTTGACTTTGGTGTTACCTATAAAACACTACATAGTGGAAGATTGGTCTTAAACTTTCATCTCCAGGATGAACTTTTATGCCACCCTGACCACCTCTATGTTTCTTAATGAGAATGTGAGAAGCTAATTGAGGAGGTGCATTACAATTAAGTTGCAAGGCACTTCAACGTAGAAAACACAGTGACAATATTGCAAAATTACTTATGTTGGCCAAAGCTTTGACAAAATGTTGGCAAGTATATTAGATGATGCATTGCTTGTGCCATCGCCAAACCTACCACCAAGAAGTAGGGGTTGTACACTCCATTGCATACCCTAGATATACCTTGGGAATATGTCTCCATGGACTACATGTCTGGCTTACCTTAAACCAAGCATGGAAATGACTTTGTATTTGTGGTAATTGACTGATTCTCTAAGATGGCAATTTTAGCTCACTGTAAGAAGAGCATCGCAATGGAGGCCACTACAAAGATCTTCTTCGAGTATGTTTGGGTTCACTTTTTCCTCCCACAAAATATTATTTCAAAATGAGACAAAGGATTCATGAGTACTTTCTTGTCTAGCCTATGGTTGATGATGAACACCAATCTGACCAAATCGTCTGCCTTCCACCCCTAAACCAATGGATAGACATAGGTGGTTAACAATATGATTGTGTATATCCTAAGAATGTACAAATCAAAACATACACACACTTTGGATGAGAGCATTCCATATGTCAACATAGATACAGTAAATTCCTTCACGGATCTATTGGGCATGACCCCTTTCAGGCGTGCTTTTTCTAGCCATTAGCCCTAATTGATGTAGTGCTACCCATTACTTGTACAAGTGATGAATCCTTCCATTCTTGAATTGAAGTTTATCAGGAAATCAATTTTATTGAATGGATCCATTGCATCCAATAACAAGTTCATTATAGTTTCCAGAAATATAATGATAAGTATAAGCAGTGCCACGATCAACATCAAGTTCTACACAAGTTCCATGTGGGAGATAAGGTATAATTGCATTTGCAAAAAGAGTGCCTCATAGGACGCCATTGAAAATTCTAACCACTCCAATATGTACCTTAAACTATCAACAAGGCTATGAGTGAGAATGATTTGAGTTAAGTATTCTCCCTTTCCTCTACTTTAACTTTCTATTTAATGTAGAGCTACTTCAACCATATTTTCCACCTCTCTTGGACAACTTGGAGGTAGTTAAGCACTTGGTCCCTACAAAAGTAAATCCTAATTACTTTTAGTAGGTGATAGTCTACCTAATCATGGCCATTTAGATGAAGAGAACTCACCAGCATAACATCCAACCATATCGAGTCATCAAAGTAGGGAATCCTTTCACCAGGGAAAGTGTCCCACCAGGAGTCGTATTCAATAAAAGTTTCCCCGTCCGATGGAGAAACTCAACACAACGGATACCATTGCTCACTACGGGGAAAGGATTGATCTAGGTGGATACTATTGGCCACTTACTTGTCCCATTGATTTATAATGATTCTCCATCTTCTTGTCAATTTTTGCATGATTTTTCGAGTCCCAAACCTCAAGGGCCATAAATATGTTTTTATTTTCTTTTTTCGAGGGGACAATGGTTGTAATAGAAAGCCCTATCCCCAGCCAGTTATTTATTTCCAATGAGCTATTGTGTGCCCTAAACAAAGAACATATGCAGAATTTGTGCCTTCAAGAAGTTAACTAGCAACCTCAGGGCTCACAAATCCTTTTGGTGCTTCACTTCCTAGGGTTAGGTTTTTGGATGTTTAGGGTTTTTGAGTCTATGCTTATGATAAAAATGCCTTTTTGGTTTATTTGTAATAAACCCTTGTGAATGAGCATGGTGGACACATCTCTCTTCAAAGATAAGATACCACCATCCAATCTAGCTTGTATTGCTTGCAATTTAGAGTGTTTTTCCATTCCATTCAATAATAGAATTTGGGTTTTACTATGCTATTGTGCACTCTACAAAATACTTGTGTATGTGTTTCCATTTTCATACGACTACCTTCATTTCATTCTCTAAATAATCCAGATCATATAAGAAAAATAAATTCACATTGGCACATGATATTTTTATCACTAAAGGGCTTGAGGTGGCACATGAAGAAGTTTTCTAGCCCTTATTGACACAACAAATGAAGAGTTTGAGCTTTAATTTAAAGAAGAAACAACTACAAAAGCATATGAATAAAATCCATTGGAATGTCATAAAAATGAAGTAGAATGTAAGGAGATATATTACTTGAAGAAACCCTAGGTTAAAGGGTCAAAGAAAGCCAAACTTGTAGTTAATGGTTTTGTGTATTACCACCCACTCCACCATGAGAGACCATGGTCCCTAGGTAGATTACATTGAATATTATTCTGATTCTTTGATTATAGAGGAATATAATCTCTTGCATCTTACAGTGATAAATACTCTAGGTACATTTGTTTTTTTAGGTTTAGAGTATAATCTATTGATGTATAATAAAAGTACAAGCATAGATACATATCATCGTAGTTGTTCTATTGACTGATAGTGACAGAGTGAAAGTAAGAGCCTTCCCTTATCTACAAATCAGGCTTAAAACATAAAAAATATCCTTCCTTGGGAAAGGAAAAAAAATCATACAATAAGGTGACAATTTTAAGCAAAAAAGTAATGTTCTAATACTGCAAGCAAGATCTATAACCGCTAAACCCAGAATGTCCATGGACAAAAAACCAAAGGAACCTGAAACTCAACACTTGAAGGGAAGCTCCTCCTCAATGGGTACTCTGAAGCCGAATCCAATCTACGGGAGGGTCTTCGGTCTGTTGTCAGTAGGGGGACCCAACTGGGATGAGGTGCTTTTACCACCTTCGACTTCAATATTCTTGGAACCATTGCTGGTATCGCCATCACTTCCTGAGGTGTTGGAAGTGGAGTTGAAGGATCCCTCTTTGACCGAAAGCGACTCCGTGTTACTGAAATATGAGGTGATGGCGGTGGCCGCTTTGCCCTGCCGAGCTTTAGTGGTGTGTGCTAGAGGCGAAGAAAGCCCTTGATTGGGATCAATTGGAGCATTGCGAGGAGCCATAGAAGGATCAGGAGGAGCATCCTGGATCCCCGTGAGATGGAGGAGGAGCATCCTGGATCCCCGTGAGATGGAGGAGGAGCCTAGAAAACATATTTTTCACCACCCATAAATTTCATCTGCGTAGGATCATTCGATTTGTTGTGGAATGGGAGCCCTAGAGTTCATATTTTGAGTAATTCATGAGATGGAACATGTTGTCAAGGATTTCCACATCAAAGCCCTATATGTTGACAATTTTTGAGAGAGTCCTAGCTCTCTCGTTGGCGCTCCCTTGTCCCCCTCTTCCACGTCATGGAGTGGCTCTCAGTTTGCAAGACATGTCTGTGTGAACCGAAGGCATTGAAGAATTCAAATACTAGGATTTGAAGAATATGAAAGGGGCTTTAAGAGTCGAGAACAACTACTTGGATCGTGCTCTATAGATTCCCACAGAGGACGCAAGGATGCCAACGATGTTTGCTACAATGGCTGAAGGATTTGGGATGTAATGGGAGAATTTCTGCGTTAGTTGTTGTAATATCATAGATCACATAAGGTTATCGATCATACACATAGAAACATATAATCATAACAGACACAAGAGACAGAATGGTAAAGTAGAATAACAACTGTATTAATAAGTCACATGATCAAAACTGAACCCAGTTCTCATCTGGCTCAACAGCCTAATATATATGATTACAAATGGTTACAATTAACTACCTGTAGGTTTGGTCAACCAACACTACTTTACGCGGCCGACCTAATCTTCGATTAGTCAGCTATTCGACTAGTCAGCTCACCGACTAGCTCCGCCAACATCTCCCCCAGGAACAAAATCTTTCTTCGTACCGAAGAAACAAGGGAGGTACTCAACATGGAACTGTCTGAAGTAGTTACTTCTACTTTAGTTTGGTTTCATGGACTGTGTAGTTGGATGGTTGGTCATTTCTGTACACATACTTCCACAATGGCTTCTGCTGTAATGGCAAGTTGGTACTGAAACTTTGTCCAATTCTGTAGTACTTTTTAGATATCGATAGTCAAGGTTTGTGATGCTTGATAGAGTCAACATTTTCTCATGGATGGAAAGATCTATGATGCTTTCCATGTTGGGCCCCATAAATTGAGCCTTTTCTTCTACTGTATCCAATAGTCTCTTCATTTTTGGGCAGATTGTGTCCAATTTGTCGAGGCTTGGTAGTGCTTGCTGAACCCATTGATGTGCTTGTTTCTCTAGTTTTTGTAATTTTGTTGTTTCCAATACAATCTGATCTTGTATTGTACTCCTCATTGTTTCTTCAAGGCCTCGCCTCTTTTCTAGTGCTTAGATTTGCTCACGATTTTGTCGGGTCTACTGAAATACTTGTCCATAGTAGGTGTGCAAGCTACGGAGTACTTCTTCTATAATGATTGATTCTTCTAAGTGGTTCTGCAGTACCTTATGAGCTTCAGAGAACCTTGTGTACTGTTGTCTCAGTAATCTGTATGTTTCTTCTTTTTTATCTTCTTTTGTAAGTTGTAGTTGTGCTTGTAAGGTCGAAACCACAGTTTCAAATAGCTGATACGCTTTCTCCAGTGGCTTGTCGGTGTCAGCCTCTAATGGTCCCGGTATGACTGTTTGAATTAAATTTCTGTAATTTGATAGAAATTCAATTTTCTCTTTCTCAGTGTTGTCGAGTTGTTCTCGTCTGGTCCGGTTTCTTGCTGCTGCTTCTGTGGCGAGGGTTTCTAATAGTTGACCCAACTCTCCATCTCTTAATTTCATTGCGTCGACTGCAGAAGTCGATCCTAGTTGGCTTAGGTGAATCACTGTTGGTCTTTGTTCTTTGTGGTGTTCCTTTTTCTTTTTATCTTTTCTCTTTCTTTTGTGTCTATGCTGGTCGGCCTGTTGTTATGCCTGTGTTTGATTTTCAGGTAGCTGACTTCCTGGCTGCTGATTTTCATTGGGCTGAACTTTATTAGTTGGGGCAATTTATGGTTGAGCTTCTTGGGCAGAGCTTGCAGCTCGGTGTGTACCTGGTGGGTTTGAAATGGTTGGTTCAGGGTTTGGCAAAGGTTCTGGATTCGGGTGTGGTGATGGAGATGGTGAGTGGTATGGTGTAAATGGTGTGGTTGGGATGTGTTCAGTCGACGGGGGATCTTCGACTTATGGTGGTGAGTTGGCTCGGTCGTCCGGGTCGACAGAGAGTATGTTGTCGATCTCCTGATTGATTGCTAAAATCTCTTCTTGGTCATTCTCTTGTAAGTCTCATATTGGTTCATTGGCTGGTAAAGAATGGGTAATACTTGATGGTGTAGAGGATGAAGTACGGCTTGTGACAATTTGAGAATTTTTTTCGGGGTTCCTTAAGAATGTCGATATGATGTTTCAAATAGATCTCGGTTTCTGAGGTGTTTGGCCGATTTCTTGAGATAGGGTCTGGTGTGCTGAGCTAGACTTAGTTAACATGTGTTTGGTGGTAATTTTATGGGCAGATGTGAATAATTCAGGAAGTTTTTCAATAAATACCTGGAAGTCACCGTCGTGATCGAATCGTTCTTTTAATGTCTCCGGCATAGCATTTTTACAGATGTCTATAGGGCTGGTGGTGAGTGACTGTGGGATATCTTCTTGTGTGATCTGGGTTGGGGATGGGAGTGTGGGGGTGGAAACTAAATCAATAATATCCTCATCGACTGAAGGGTTTGCAGTTTTTACCTTTTTCGGTCTGCCTTGTTTCCCTCCCGAGTCGACGATCTGCTTGAACTGTATTTTGACTGATATTTTATTTGCTACATCATCTTCTATGATGTTGAGAGCAGTAGCCAACATTTCTTCTTCATCTTTTGACTCTGATGGTATAAGTTTACGCTTCCCCTTCCCTTTTTCTTGAGTTGCTTTTTTCCCTGAGGCTGTTGTTTCCTTTGCTATTTTCTTTAAATTCTCTTTCATCATAGCATACTCTGGATTATCTGATTCAATCTCTTCTTCTAACTGCTCTTCTCCTCCCTCCTATTGATGAGCCGGGATGATACTTTGTTCTATCGATATGAATGCCTGATGTTCAGTCGGTGCACTTTCAATTTGGAGGGGTTGTGGAATAGTCACCAGTTGGAGCTTGCTAGTATCCTCTGTCGGTGTGTCCTTCGACATGAAGGTACTGATATATAGATGGAGTTCATAATCCTCCTCTTTTTCCTGGTCGGTCGAGGGTTCCTCAATAGGTTGATTTGTTGCTTTGGCCTTTGCTGGTATCGACAGCTTGGTATTGGATTGTCGAGCTAGCCCTTGGAAAATCTCATCGACTAAAGGATAATAAGGTTAGCTGAGATTCAGGGGTAGCAGGCACGGGGGGGATTCTCCTGAATCCCGAAGGATATGTTGACTAGACCTTTGCTTGGGGGCTCGGGAGAAGAACCAACAACGAAGCGGAATGGCTGGCCCTTATTCAGGGTCTTCGCCTCTTGCATAATATGAAGCTTCACAGGGTTCTGATATTCGGGGACTCAAGACACGTCATTTACAAGATGGTCAATGGATATCCTTCAGGAGCTATCCAATGTCGTCGGTTACATGGGAAAGCCAAGCTTCTCATGTCCAACACCGCTGCGGATAGCATGGCCAACGTGGGAGCCTCCCTCCCATAAGGACTTTTCAGTAAGAACGGAGCCCAGCCCTCCATCATACCTATTCCTTAATGTGGCACTGGATGCTTCCTCCACACCTATCCGCTTCTTGGATTTTCCTATTGACGCAAATAACCCGCTCCCAAGTCAACGAACTTACCCCATCCTTCCCTCCTTCTTCTCCCTCTTTTTCCTCTCCCATTTCTTCCCCTCTTCCCTCCTCTCTCCTCTCCCTCCTTCATTTCTCCCTCCTTCTTTTAGCCCTCCTCCCCCTCCTTTTCCCCTACCTCAATTCGCCCCCCCTCTTTGTAGCTGGCTTCCTTATTTCTGTCGGCCCTCTTCATTTATTTTCCCATCCTCTCACCTTTTATCTCCTGGCCGCGTGGACTACGGCCTGCTCTTCCCTCTTCTCGAGCCCTCCCTGCAATAAATTGATGAGGCGGTGGGATTATTGCTATCCTCCCCCGCACGTTTGTCTTGATTTCGGGCCTCTCCATATGCCGCTTCATCGCGAAGTCATGCATTCTCTCTCGGTCTCGGCTCTGTTCGGTTCTCATGACAGGTCTCGAATTCTCCAGGAGGTGGTGACTGGTATAGAAGGAGGTCAGTTGTATGGTATTCCCTGGCAGGTTCTCCCCTTGACTCGTTCATTTGTTAAGGAGAGGCTAGCTCTCGCAGCCCTCTCCAACTGCCGCTGTAAACTCACCTCTGTGTTGTGGCCTCAAGGCACTGGTACAAGCATTGATATCCCTCGTTTTGGTAGCCCTCGCTGTATTTTAGGTTGCATTTGCTCTGGGTGGCAAGAGGGCGCGATAGGAACATTGGTCTTCTCCGACAGGCAGGGGGATTTGGTGTTTCAACAAGAACTATTGGTGCTCAGTTGCATGCTCAATTGTCTAGCGCTTGAGGGCTCGAACAACACTCTAATTGCTGATTCTCTGTTCAAACAGTTCGACTGTCTAGATATTTCCTCTGATTTTGACAGGATGGCCCAGCCAGGGGACAATGCAGGCACCCAGGACATCAAGAAGAATTTGAGGCGTCTGTACGAGCTGGTTTCCATAGGAATCATGGATAATAGGGAGATAGCCCGAGACATAAAAAAGATGGAGGACACTGTGAGTTATACTTCCCTTCAGATCAGCAATCATGACTACAGGATAGACGATAATGAAAGCACCTTGTGTGAGATGCTGGGGAAGGTGGATAGGATCCAGGTGGACCTTGCACGTCTCATCTCCATGAACCAGGGCAACAGGAATGGAGCAACAGTTGAAGCAGAGCGTCTTATGGAGGATGAGTCTGTTGTGCAGCCGGTTCACTACAAAGGCCACCTGTAATCTGGTTTTTATGGATCCATGTTTTTTTGTCTTTTATTATGTGAGCAATATATAAGGGCATATACTGCCCGTACTGTTAGTCATCATGGAAGAACTCTGTATGTAGTTTTTGGACTCTCTCTAGGTTTAGCCTTCAGTGCTTCACCTATGATTCTGCAGGATTATCCTTCCTCCTTTTTTGCTATGTATTGAATGGCTGTGCACAGCCCGTTTATAATATACTCTTTTTTAGTTTCTGTTAAAAAAAAAAAAATTAGCTGAGATTCCCTAGTGAGGATTCATGGCATCTAATGGAGAATTTGTGGTGAGAAGATTTATTGTCGATGTTTCAAACCAAGCGTGGTTCATCTTCAGGACAAGGCGATGCCTGGAGATTGTTCCTCTTTCATTGGAGTATTAATACAGAAATCGTTACTTTCGCTTGAGATGGCTGACAAGGTTTTTTTTGTCCAAGGTTAAATTAGGGTTAATAATTTAGGGCTAATATATTTTTATAATCCTAATTAAATTAAATTTAGGGTGAATAAACTTGTTTAAAATTTTGGGTTAATAAACTTAAAAAAAATTTGTATTAAAAATATTTTTATAAAATTTTTAATTTTTTTTATAATATAATAATTAAAAAAATTTATAATTATTTTTTAAATTTTTTTAATTTAATTTTAAAACATTTGTTAATGTAGGCTTTATAAATTTAATTAATTAAATTAAATCTTTTTTATTTAACTTTTATGTAAAGTTTTTAATAAAATATTTAATTCTAATAAAATATTTTAATTCTTTAAAATTAATTTATTAAGGAAATTTATTAAAATATTTTGAAATTTTTTTAATTTAATTTAATTTATTTTTATTTTAGGGAAAGATAATTAAGGGGAATTTTAATAAATTTTATAAAAGTTTAATTATTAGGTTTTTTAGGGTAAAATTTTGGGAAATTTAGGGTAAAATTAGGGTAAAAATTAGGGAAATTTTTAGGGAAGTTAATTTCAATTTTAAGTTTTTTAATTTTATTAATTTTAAGTTTTTTTAAGGTTTTTAAAAAAGGTTTTAATTCTTATTCAGTTTGGTTAGGTTAGGCAACCATGATCGGCTAATGGACAGGCCGTCATCTCTGTTTAAGCATTTAGGGTTTTTTACTATCTCAATAGCCTCTCTAATTCTCCTCTTTGACCAGTTGTCGACTTGTGCTAACACCTGCATATCCTCAATTTAAATAGGGTGTTTTGTGTTATGCGAGTGTTCTGCTAAGGCTGACTTGTGGGTTCTATTGAGATGGATATCTGCACAGTGTTCTTTAACCCTAGTTCGGATGGACCGTCTTGTTTCGCTAATGTAGGCTTTCCCGCATTCACAAGGAATGAGGTAAACCCCCTTTTTAAGACTTGGGTCAACAGGATCTTTTACTGACCTAAGTAACTTTCTGATGTTGTTAGGTGGGGAAAAAACTGAGTCAATATTCTTCTTTTTCAGGTGTTTGGCTATTTTGTCTGTAGTCCCTTGAATGTAAGGGAGAAATGCCTTATGATCCCCAACTTTGTTCTCTTTAGAAGAAGCCTTAGGTCTGTTTTCCTGGGTTTTTGTAGCTCTTTCAAGGGCTTTGTTGATTTGAGTTAGGTTATAACCATTGCTCAGAAAAACATTGCGTAGGCGTTCTTGCTCGGATTCTAGGTGATCATTATCAGAGATCCTTAGGGCTTCAGTGAAAAGGGTTTTAAAAACCCCCAACTTCTGGTTTGGGTGATGGTGTGAGAGGGCGTGAAGGTATTGTTCTGTGTGAGTTTTCTTCCTCTAAATCTTGTGGGCTATGCCTCCATCTTGTGTCCTGATGGCTAGTGTATCCAAAAAAGGAAGCGCATTGTTCTCTTCAAACTCTTTTGTGAATTTGATGGAATCATTTAGGCTATTCAAATGATCAATGAATTTGTCTAATTCTTCCTTCCCATGGGCCCATATTAAGAAGGTATCATCCACAAATCTGGACCGCCATTCAGGTTTCGGATTGGCAGTATTCAAGGATTTTTGCTCAAAGTTTTCCATGAAAAGGTTGGCTATAATGGGAGAGAGGGGGGAACCCATCGCCACTCCACAGGTCTATTCATAAAGTTCACCCATAAAACTAAAGAATGTGGAATTGAGACATAGGCCTATGAGTTGCGAGGTTTCAGGATCAGTGAGATCTTCTATAACATTGATGGCTTCTTTGATGGGGATCATGGTGAAGAGGGAAACTACATCCAAGCTCAATAAAATATCATTCTCTTCCATATGTCTGTGTTTTATTTTCTCAATAAAGTAAGAGGAATCTTTAATGAAGGAGCTTGTGTTGCCTACTAAGGGTTTTAGTTTTTCTGCAAGGAATTTTGCGAGCCTATAGGTTGGTGAGCCTATGGTGTCTACAATGGGTCAGAGGGGAACCCCAAGCTTGTGGATTTTGGGAAGACCATATATTCTTGGAACTAAGGGATCGGAGACAATAAGTTTTTTCTTGATCTCCTCATCTAGGGAAGATTTCTTTATGGCTTCATTAACTCCTTTTATGATCCAATTCAAGGGGTTCTTGTTAAGTTTCTTGTAACAACCACTAGAATCCAAGTGAGATTTCATCTTGGCAATGTAGTCTTCTTTGTTGAGAATCATCATAGCTCCTCCTTTATCCGCCTTCAAGATCACAATATGGTCATTCTTTTTGAGTTCTCTGAGGGCTTTGCTTTCTTCCTCGGAAATGTTGGGTCTGGGTGGTTTTGCTCTTCTTAGGGTAACAATGCAATCTTGTCATACCTCTTCGGCTTCGTTTTCTGGAAGGTGCCTAATGCTATATTCAATGCTACAAATGATGTCTTCAACCAGAATCTTTTTCGGAGCAATGGAAAAATTAAGACCTTTCTCAAGGAGTCTTCTGGAAGGCATGTTTAGTTCAAAGGTAGAGAGGTTGACGACTAGCCTATTGGGATCCTTGGTTGCGAATTTATGGTTAATGTTGCCTTCATTTTTGTGGTTGTTGTTTCCCCTTTTTTGGTTAATGTTGCTTTCAATCTTGTGGTTGTTGTTGCCTTCAATTTTGAGGTTGTTGTTCCCCTTATTTTGATTATGATGGAGGACGTCCTTGTTTAGTACGTTAATGTGATCATCAACTTGGTCTTGGTGCCTAGGGGTACTGAGTCTTTGTTCCCTAAAATAAAAATAAATTAAATTAAATTAAAAAAATTTCAAAATATTTTAATAAATTTCCTTAATAAATTAATTTTAAAGAATTAAAATATTTTATTAGAATTAAATATTTTATTAAAAACTTTACATAAAAGTTAAATAAAAAGGATTATATTTAATTTATTAAATTTATAAAGTCTACATTAACAAATGTTTTAAAATTATTATTTTTATACCTGCCTCAGCAGGTATATTGTAATCGATTGCCTTTTGACTTTGGTATTAGTTGCTCTATTTTGATGCAGGTTTAAAAAATTAAAATCTGTTTTGTAAAGTATAATTTAGGGATTTGTAAAATATTTTTTTTAATTTTGTTAAAAAAACTATTTTTTTAATTATTAGATTATAAAAAATTTAAAAATTTTAAATAATTTTAAATAATTTTTTTTTAAATAAACAATTTTATAAAAATATTTTTAATACAATTTTTTTAAAGTTTATTAACCCAAAATTTTAAACAAGTTTATTCACCCTAAATTAAATTTAATTAGGATTATAAAAATATATTAGCCCTAAATTATTAACCCTAATTTAACCTTGGACAAAACAAACCTTGTCGGCCAGCTCAAGCGAAAGTAACGATTTCTGTATTAATACTCCAATGAAAGAGGAACAATCTCTAGGCATCGCCTTGTCCTGAAGATGAACCACGCTTGGTTCGAAACGTCGACAATAAATCTTCTCACCACAAATTCTCCATTAGATGCCATGAAGGATAATAGTCGAAATGTTTTGCTTTTGCTTTTGCCCCCTGCATGTGCTATACTACAGTGTGGTCGATCTCTAGTTGAATGTGTGCTATTTTTGGTAGACTTATTCGGATGTTCTGAGGCACCCTCCATCTAGTTGTCTGGACTTTTAGAGTTTGAAACCATTTTTCTAGCAATACTTTGCCATTTACTAATTCTTTCAGAGTTCCATTCTGTGAAAATGGTTTGAAACGCCACATGTGATATTTGCATGGTTCTTGGAACTGCTTATCTTCAACTGGACATAAGTGGTACATGGCTATCCAAATTATCAGTGATGGGAACATGATAATTCCAGCTGACTCCTGGCATTTTTCACATATAAACTTGAGCATGTCGGCGACATATTGGGCCCATCGGTAAATTTTTCCTGAGTCTGCTATTGTGTCGACTGCTTCCAACATTTCTAGCTTCAAATCACTCACTCGGCCTATGGGGGTGAGTCCTGTCGCTACGATTTTGGCAACCATTTGCGGTGTACGAGCTTGTATTTGACTGATCATTAGCCCTTTTGAGTTCTTCCCTAATGATGTCCCTGCTAGTCGTTCTACTGATACGTCTTTTATGCCGATAGGAACATGTTCGCCTTGGTTTGAAAGTCCGGTAAGCTTGTATATGACCTCGCCGAAAATTTCCACTGGTTTGTCGAAGTAGAATTTGCCATTGTGGTACCAGCTAATGATAAATTTTACAATAGTTTCTTTTGTCCCACCAAAACTCGCCATGAAAGGTGTATTCATGTAACTCATAATGGTACTGTGGCTTATTTTCTATGCTTCATGTGTCATTTTCTTATCTACATAGGCCCATTCTTTAATTTTTTCCCAGATCTTTGCCCATGAAGTTTCCTGTACCTTTGCATTTTTAATGTTTCTTAATCTTCTCATGAGTGGGGTTTCAGCGGATTCTAGTTCTTTTGTTTTGGTAGCTATGGCTCTGGTTTTCTTTGGGGTCATTTTGTCGGTCTCTTGGTTGGCTTTCTTCACAGGATTTCTGCTCTCAAATTTCTGAATACTTTGTTGCTCTATTTCTTCGAAACGTGGTAAGAAATATTTTTCTAATGTAGTATTTATAGGTGGAGTGGGTGGTGAATTTGTCCATGAAGGTATTAATGGCGGAAATGATGGTCCAGGATGGTCAATTGAGTTTGCGTTTAATGCGTTCTGGATTTAGCGCTCCTTTTGACCGTAGTCATGAAGGCGTGATTTGACCTTTGGATTCGTTTGTCGATGTCAATCCTAAGGATGGTCGATGATGGCATGTCGATGGTAGGGATGTCGGTTGTCGAAGTGCGGTCTACTGTGTATTTCAAAATTTCCAGTCATTTTGGCTTTATGCTTGATGGATCTTCTTGTTGTTTTGGGGATTTTTAGATTTTTATAGGTTTTTCTGAACAATTATGGTTGTTATTTTCTTTTTTTTCAAATTACTTAGTTTTGGTACCCTTTTAGTCGGGCACCATTAACAAGTTTTCTAAATACTATGCCTTGTAACGTTCTTAGCCGGACTGATCTGTTGGCATGATCTTTTCGACAATGTAAGGTCCCATCCATTAGGTGTGTAACTTTTTAGGTTTCCCTTTCACTCGACTATTATATAGTAGAGCAAGATCTTCGATCGATAAATTTTTGTTTTTAATGTTTCTATCATGCCAAGCCTTTTGCTGTTGTTTTTGAATTTCTTGATATTGTATAGCGAGTAGTCGATGTTCTTCTAGTTTTCCTAGTTGCATCAGTTGATCTTTCTTGCCTTCTTTGACATCGATGTGTAAGATATTTTCTAGCACAGGTGTTTGATGTCGAAAATGCAGTGGGACGATGACTTCTTGGCCATAGACAAGTCGAAACGGTGTTTGGTCTATTGATCGTTTGTATGCTGTCTTGTAATCCCATAACACTGCAGGGATTTTCTCGTCCCAATCATCCTTGTCGGTATTGCATATTTTTGTTAGACCCTTTGTTAATGTTTTGTTAAGTGACTCTATTGGTCCATTCGACTGAGGATGATAAGCTGTACTTCGTCGATGGTCAATTTTGAGATGGTTTATCAGTGCTTTGATGGTTTTGTTAATGAAGTGTGACCCTTGGTCACTAATTAAGGTTATTAGGAATCCAAATATAGTAATTATGTTTTCATAGATAAACTTAGCAGCTACCTCACTGGAACAGGTTTCAACAGGTTCTGCCTCTGCCCATTTGGTTACATATTCTACTGCAGTTATTATATATCTTGCACCTGTTCTTTTTGTTGGTATTGGGAATGGTCCTATGAAGTCGATGGCCCAAATTTCAAATGTCAGACTTGGGTTTGTTGATATCAAGGGAATTTATGTACTAGGTAGAGTCCAACCCAGTTGTTGGCATTGGTTGCATTGCCTAACAAACTTCTTACAGTCCTTGTATAATGTCGACCACCATAGCCCCGACTGTTGGATTTGCTTAGCAGTTGTATTTGCTTGGAAATGTCCTCCCGCCGGTCCATAGTGTGCTTCGTGCATAATATTTTCTCTTTCGTGTTCTAATACACATCCCTGGAGGATGTCGTCTAAGCCCATTTTATATAAAAATACATTTATGAGACTGTATGGTGCAACCTTCATAACTAAGATTTGTTTATTTTTCGTGTTCATGCCCTTTGGTGCTTGACCATTCTCTAGAAATTGTGTTATTTCCTCTAATTCTGTTGGGACAACTTCTATTCGGAATAAGTGTGCGTCTGGTAGGTCATCCTCGATTCCTGTCGGCTCCTCCCCCGTGTCGATCTTCGACTAGTGGTCGGGTCTGACATTTAGTTTTCCTGGTCTAGCTAGGCCTGATGTGTCGATATGCACATGGAATTTGATCGACCAATTCGGGAATCTGAGGATAGGTGCCTCAACTAGTTCCCTTTTTAATGTATCGAATGATATATTGCATTCCTCTGTCCAGTCGAACTTCTGATCTTCTCATAATAGTTCTTCAAATGGATAGGTCATATCTAAATAGTATCTAATGAATTTTTTGTAGTATCCAGTATGTCCTAGCAGTACCCTGACCTGTTTTGGATTCAATGGTGGTTTCAAGTTAAGGATAATCTCTATTTTGGGAAAGTCGACCTTGATGGATTCTTTGCATGCAATGTGCCTAGTAGTATTCCTATAGGAGTTAGGAAGATGCATTTCCATATGTTAAGAGATAATTGGATTTGTCGACATCGTTCTAGCGTGAGCCTTATCCATTTGCAATGATATTTCAACATGGAGTAGATCGTTCAATCGTCGAAATATACTACCATTGTTTTGTAGATGTATTCCTGAAATGTTTTGACAACAATTCTCGAAAATACTGCAGGTACATTTTTGAGACCAAAAGGCATAACTTTGTAGGCGAATGAACCGAATTCACATATGAATGTGGTCTTTTTCTGATCCTCTTTGGCTATTTGTATTTGGTTATACCCTGAGAATCCATCTGTAAATGAGTAGCATTCATGTCCTACAACTTCAATTAAGATTTCATCTGCATATGGCGTTGGGAATGGGTCTGTTAGAGTGATTTTGTTTAGTTCTATGAAATTGACACAAATCCTTAGTTTTGTTGGGTTATGTTTCTTTGGTTGGATGACCATTGGGTTTTCCCATTCCGACTAGTCGATAGGGTAGATAATTCCTGCTGCGAGCATATTATTGATCTCTTTCTTAACTATCTCTTTATATTTATGAGCTAATTTGTATGGCCTTTTCTTTACAGGTAGCGCATCGGGTTTGACGTCGATCTTCATTTCATCCATTTCATGGACTAGCCCTTTGATATCTTTATAGTCTCGAGCAAAGACATCCTATAATTCTTTCAATAGGTTTACTATTTCAGTCGTTTGCTCTTCGCTCCAGTAATCGCCAATTCTTGCCATTTTTGGTCGTTCATCATTTGATATGTCAAACTCTTTAGTCTTAACTTTGGCATCCATCCATTCTAGTGCCTTGGCTTCGTTGATTAGTCGACTCCCTTCTTTGAACTATGAGAATGTAGTAGGGAAGTCTGCTGTGGTCATTCAGTCGGTGTCTTTTTTGTCGGTTGTGTCGACTTTAAGTACTGTTCGAATTGGTTTTGTTGTTTTTGAGTGATATGATTTCCATCGAAAGCTTTTTCCTTTCATATTTTCATTTTTCATTTGTTCTCTTGTCGACTGTGGTATTCTGTTGGTTTAAATGTTATTGCATGATATTTCCAGTCAAGCATGGTTTGGTATTAGACTATTGTTCCTAGTCAGTTTTATGAATGCTTTTATCTGCTTTGCAGTTTTGACTAGATTTTCGTTTTGTGGTATAAAACTGAATTCCTTGATGAATTTTTCTCTAATTTCATTCCATTGGAATGTTTCGCCTCGTGCTTATTCCATTTTATACCATTTATTTGGTAAGTCAGCTAGCGTCGAGGGAAACAAGTGTGGCCATTTACATTCATCTTTATAACCAAGTCTTCTCCATTCTCTTTCGCATGTTCTTATGTGTTCATCTGGGTCTTGTCCTTGGATGAAGATAGGTATTTGCGCCTGTTTAGTCAGCTTCCTTCCTTCGAATATTTCTACGAAGTAAGTTGAAGTGGTTGTCCAAGTATGCAGTCTCGACTGATGGGTGTCCCACCATCGAGTAGCTTGTCCTGTAAAGGTTTCTACTAGGATTTGTAGTCGGCCATGTTCACCTAGGTTCTTAGAGACTTGTTCTATATGCAAAATTGGGGAGTCTCTTTCTTTATACCTTGGGTTTTGTCTAATACTTGTATTTGTTGGGGGTTAATGTAGGGTATTCCCTAGTTTTCCTTTCAAATGTTTTTGGGATGATGGAGACTAAGCAGCATTGATGGGTTGGTTTCTTTTGTATAGCTTGAACGGTCCAACAATCCCTTGCTTGAGTTTCGTAGTTTTCGAATTCCCAATCATATAATTCTGCGTCCAAATAATATCCTACTAAGTCTTGGTTGCCTAAGTGAAGCTCACCATAGATATTAGGTTCAGTGTAGTCTTCTTTATTTTGAATTTGATATAATTGTCGAATGTCAAATTCTTCATTGATGGGTTCAATCCAAGGTTCGCCTTGGGAAGGATGAATAGGGAGGATAACTTTCTATCCATTCTCTTTTAATTTTATCCTTTCTTTGTCTAAAGATGTTGATGCTTTCATTTTTCTTCCCCATGGTCGACCTACCTATGCTGGGAAGGAGCTGGATCCTTCTTTAGGGTCGATGATTTCAAAGTTGACTTTGGTCGATATTCCTTTTATTGTTGTGTCGACATTTCTCCAAACCCCAATGGGTTCGATCAGCCCCTGGTCAACTAACTTGAGGTATATACCTGATTCATATAGTCGAGGTCTACCCGAGTGAGCCCATGTATCTTGAGTCATAATATTTACTTGTGAACCGAAGTCGAAAACAACTTGTCGAACATGGTATCCTTTGATTTCTAGATTGACAAGTGGGTCGGCATCGCTCTTGTCTTTTTGGTTCAGACTACAGATATTTTTGGTTTGTTTTTCTGTATTATTACAGTGATTCATATTATACAACAAGTCAATGTATTGAGACGCCGACTTATTGTTCTGTGCTAAAAGTATTAATTCTTTAACTGTTTGTCGACTGTCATTGACTGCTTCCTATCTAGCAAATTCTTTAAACATGTCTGATGCGTCGTTATATAGTTGATTTTTTTTGTTGGATTAGGATAATCATTCTTTTCTTTGATTTTACTTATACGTGGATTATCATTTCCAATTTTTCTCCCTTGTCGGGTTACTATGTGCAGGTTCTTTGTATTCATTACATCATGTTTTTTAACAGACAACAAGGCATTAATATTTTTATTTTTATTAATCTTGTCGAGCATGGTGGGACAATCCTCTAATGAGTGATCACCCACACCACAGCTAGTACAAAACTTTAGATCAGTTCTATCCTTGTATGGATAGTCAACATAGCGATGTCCCTCTTTGTAACATGTAAAGCACTGGATGGGTCGTCGTGGTCGATTGTCACGATTTCCAGAAAATCATCCTCGACCTCCATATCCTCCATGATGGTTGTCGAACCGGAGCTCATATTGACGACCTTCATATCTTTGATTATTTGATTCATTTTGTTCATTGTTCCTTGAAGCTTTATCATTGTTTTGTGCGACTGCATTCATTTGGTAGACTGCTTGTTAGTTTTGTCGATTCTTCAAGTTTAATTGGCAGTTGACAGTTGCATGAATTTTTACCTCACATATTGCGCACCATGATGCTTTGCCATTTTTCATGTTATATGGGCAATCTTTCGTTGTTTGTTCTCCATGTTCTTTGAAAATGTCGCAGAAGCATTTCGTCTGAACAAAACAAACGTGCTGTCGACTTATGTCTTGTCGAAAGTTATCTTTAGTGTGTCCGGTTGTGGAGCATTTTGTGCACCAGACATCCTGATTCTTGAGGTTTAGCTCTTTCAAATATTTATGCATGATTTCTAGCTGTTCTTCTAGCCTGGTATCGACAGGATAAGCTGGGAAATCTTCATCCATCTCTACTTGTAGAGCTTTGGTAAGTGCATATTCATATGTTTTAAACATCTCCAAGCTTATGTGCTGCCAGATTTCTGTGATAGACCTGCAAGAAGCCATTGAATTAATAATTGTTCGTCAATTACATAGTCTAGTTGGCTGAAGAGGTCTTTCCATCGCTTATCATATTCTCGAACGGACTCTGTTGGTTTCTGAGATGTTGTTTTCAACTTTTTGGCTTCCAGATGTTTTGCATCTGGTGTTTTAAAGAAATATAATAATTGTGCCTTAATGTTAGCTTTGTATGCTTGGGGAGTTCTCTTGATATACTCATATACCAAGTCAGTGCTCTTTTTCATAAAGCACCAGCGAACTGTGCCATCTGTCGTTCTTCGACCGTAACTTGATTTGCCTCCGACATTGAATCATAGACGAACCAGTGTCATCTAGGGTCTTCATCACCCTCATAGAGGGGGATATGTGTTGTTCCATGACCCATGTCGGTATCGCTGTCTCCTCTAGGAGGTGGTGGTGGCAGTGGTGGTGGTGGGGGTGGTAGTGGAATACTCTACGTATCGCTTTGTTCACATTTGTTGTCGATGATACTGTCATTCATGTCGGTTGTTTTGTTTATCGTTTCTTCTCTGATAAGCAGTCGGTTCGGGTCAAATCCTTCTGTCGATGTCCAAATGCACTGATGTGTCTGCAAGTCCGATTGTTCTGAATTTTACAAAGCTATGTTTGGCAGGGGGGTGCTCCTTCATGTGTCGGGTAGAGCAAGTGGATACTTTGGTTGGAAGGGTATGCCTGAAGTGTTACCCAATTTCCTTCCTCTGGTTGACGTATTACTAAATGATTATCCTAATTTACTTCGTCATCTAGTCGGCTCCATATACTGAACTCAACAGCTCTTTGTCGTAGGTCTTCTTCGACAATGGCCTGCATTCGGGTACTCAGATCCGTTGGAGACAGAGGAGGTCTTAACTCATGGGAAATTTCTTGTTGGAGAGCTTCTTGCTGCTCTATCCACAAGTCTTCTTCCATGGGTGATGCCTCTTCATCCACGCCTCCTTCCTTTTGGCCATGACCGGAATCTGGCGGATTTCTTTCTTGTTCTGTCACCTCAGTGGTCATTCTTCTTTGCAGCACTATAGAATGTTCTTTTCTTTCTTCCCTTCTTTTCTGCCTCTTTTCTCTTTCTAACTTCTACAAGTCTGACGTACCTTTATGTGTCACTATCCTTTCGATTTCCTTTTTAGGTCGAATTTTCATTGCTGGTGGTGGTATTTTCTTTAGTTGACTAGACTCCTTTTTACTCTACCCTGACACATGAACAAATACCCCCCCATAGCCTACCCGACGCTTTAGAAAGCTCAGATAGTTCTATTTATTTGCTTAGGAAGTACTCCCACACCCTTTCGGCAATAAATTTTTCCCACTTCTTCTATTTCTCCTCCCAATTGGAATTTGGTGGCGGTTAGCATAGTGGTGGACGAGGCTCTACGATATGGCCCACTCCCTTCTCGATTAGTAATTTGAACAAAAGGGCCGGTAAGGAGAAGAGGAATTGCTCGGTGAGGTCTGTATAAAACCTTTTCTCAGTGCTTTTGATCGAAACTATTTCCTCCACGGCCTGTTCTTCGTAGAATTCGTCTGTGATCTTTTCAAACCACTTTGACAGGTTTGTTCGTCTGCCTTGAATCAGTTTCTCCAGTAACTCTTGGTATTTAGTTGCTTCTGGTTTTTTCATCCAATTTTTTTTTCAAAAGTTGAGGTACCGAATCTACAAACTTCTCATGTGTTTTAGTGAAGAATTTCTCCTTCACCTGAGCAATGATCAATTTGTTTCTCCTTGCGTATTTCTGCAAATAATTTGCTATCTTACGCTCCCACCAATTCTTAATCTCTTGGTCTAATATCATCTTCTTATGGTCATTACGTCCGTATATGTACTACCAGAAACAGAATCAATGTTGTAATCTCACATATCATATAAGGTTACCAATAATACACATGGAAACATATAATCATAATAGACACAAGAGACATAATGGTAAAGTAGAATAACAGTTGTATTAATAAGTCACATGAGGGTCCATACATCCATCAAAACTGAACCGAGTTCTCATCTAGCTCAACAGTCTCATATATATGATTACAAACGGTTACAAGTAACTACCTGTCGATTCGGTCAACCGACACGACTTTATGCGGCCTACCTAATCTCCAATTAGTTGGCTATTCGACTAGTCGGTTCATCGACTAGCTTCTCCAACACTAGTGCAACATTTAACTACCTCTAATGCATGATATGTTCATAAGTCATTTAGATTTCCATGATCCTGAGCATGATTTGTTTGAATTATTGTGTCATTGATCTTCAGACAATGAGTGCAATTGAATTGTATTATTATGCAGTGTAATGGAATGAAAAATACACATTGAACAAGACAAATTTCATAGGAAACAGATAAGTATTGCTCAATATAATTACAATATAAACTTCATTAATTCCTGCAGTATACATGAATGTTATATAAAGGAGAATTTGAATCATGTGGATAGAATTCGAATCTACCAACTCAAGATTGATTGACTGGTTAACTATAAGTGTTTAAATCACTATCATAAGTCATTAGTCTAACTCCAAATGTCTAATTTAGTCTCTCAAACAATTACAATCAGTTAAACCAGTTAAATTGATGTGGTAGGTGAGAAGTAGGTGAGAATAAGCACCTACCCACATCCATCCATGCAAGATTGGCGCTAACAAAACTAGAGGTCATCTAACTAAATGTAACTGGAGCATAACTTAGCTTGACTAGTTACCAACTACCAACAACTGAAGGAGGTTGGTGGTGGCACTCCCAATGGCTCCTAAATTATAGGGATTGGTCTCAGAGGCACATAAACTGATGCATGAAGGTGCAGTCAATTGCAGTTAACCTCTATACGTGTTCCCCACGCTCTAGTGATTGGTACTAGTGGCCCCATTAGCTCAAGTGAACCCAATGGTACTAGTGGACCCATTAGCTCAAGTGAACCCAATGGTACTAGTGGACCCAATATTAATTAATGACTCCTAAGTTATGCAAATATAATCTAATAGACTAAGTATGGACAAAGGAGGATTATAAATCCTAACAGTCCCCCTTAATCCTAACTTGGACAACTGTGGGCCCTGGAAACAAGGCTAAAAGTCACACATTACAATCTAAAAGAATAAAAAAATCCTGCTTAATAACCTGAGGAAATAGGGGAAAACCTAATGGGAAACCCCCCCCTCAAGATTAACAAGAACAAGAATTACAAGCTATTTTTAGGAGAAAATTCTTCCTCTTTAGGAAATAACTTACAAAAACTCTGCTACAATTTGGAACACTATGCAACATTATGGTTCTTCTGTGCAACAATATCCTGAAGCTGTGCATGTGAACCTCTTCAAACTAATGGCTATGTCTAGAGTAATTTTCCTCTTTGGAAGAAGAAGAAAGTGTTCAACTGAATCAGAAACATAGACAGCTGGAAGATGAAAAATGGACCCATGTGAGGAACATCCAAGCAACTGATATATTGCAGCCTTTAACATCGAACCAAGTGAGGTATAATCATCTCCAAGTGTTCGGAGCATGTGTCCAGGTGAATGCACAATGTCTCCCTCTTTACTAGTTATGTGAGGAGATGAGCATGTGATCAAATAGAAATGTAAAGAAGCCCTGGGATTGTGGAGAGCGAATGCTTGATATCCATGATCTGATATAGATTCAAAAATAACCAATGTTTCACAAAATATAATATCAACAAACTCATGAGAGAAAATTGACATCAAATCCCCAACAACAATTTTGAAAGAGACTTGCGGTACTTGATTTTTCACACCAAAATTGATGAGAACAGCTACAAGCATTACTTGAAGCTCTTGAAACTTAAAACTTGAACCAAATAAGATCACATCAGATCCAAATAAATTCATATCAGATCCAAGAGTGTGCTCCATCGAGATGGTAGATGCACAATTTTCCCTTTCTTCAAAACTCAGAGTATTGGTGCATTCAATCATGTAGGAATTTCCTGGAAGCTCAAGAGCAATGAGAGTGATTGAATCACTCCTAAAATCTGATATTTCTTCAAAAATATCCAAATTATTACTTATCTACACACCAGCAACATCATTAGAGATAGAGAAATCGAATTCCTCTTCATTTTATGAAACAATCACCGATAAACTATGCACAAAATTTAAAATAGAAGAAACATTGGAAATATTTTGCATAGAATGGAAGGAGAGTTTTTCTTCAATAACAGATATTCAAATGTCTTCTTCTGGATCAACCATATGAAAATATGAGATATCAGAGATCTCATAAACTTCCGGAGCAGCAGGAGAAGGAGTCACTCGAAGGAGGCTTTCTTCAATTCGAATTGACTGTGTGAGAGATTTTGCTTCTTCTTCATCATGAACAACTTGCTTTGGTGCTCGAGAGGGAACATAGAGTACATTATTGAACTCATCATGTTGGATTTTAACTAAAACTCTATCAACAACTGGGATTTGGAAGTCATCTCCCATATGAGTGCTAGGTCCTCTAGATAGAGTGAGAGTGGTGAAGGATTCCCTGGAGGCAACCATGTGGTTGGATGCTCCAGAATCTATCAAGTAAGCCTTTGACGGAGTGAGGCCTACCTTCAAGGAATGGCGCCTCTCAATTTATTCAGTATTCTCTCCATCATCAGACATCTTTTCACCTTGTGGAAGGGAAATATTGTTATGGTCGAGGGTCTTCTTCATGCACTGGCTTTCAGAATGAAAGCCCCACATACAATAAGGACACTTAGTCTTTTCAAACTTTTTCTTTCTCTTGGAGCTCGAAGTTCCTTCATAAGATTTATGATTCTCTTTTGGCTTTGAATCAGATACTTTAGGATCCTTCCCCTTGTGCTTCCCTTTAGCTTGCGCATTGGTTGAGTCCAACATCAGAAGAGCTTGGTTGTTGGAAGTTTGGAAGACACCCATTTCGACCAACGTTTCCTGCTCCTAGATTAAAGACTCGACAAAGCCATCAAGTGAAGGCATCTTCCAATTGGGGATGGAAGCTCTTCCGGAATGGAAGGTAGAGGTGAATACATAATACTCAGAACCAATTTTGCTGAGCATGGAGATCAAAAGCTGCTCATCCTTCCTCTCTATTCCACATTGCTTATATTGTAGTGCTAGAGACTTTAATTTTGTAAAAACTTGCTGGATAGTTTCGAAACTGCTGGGCTGCAATGTTATTCGCTCGTTCTCTAAGATGTGCCCCTGAAGCTCATCTTGTTTTCCAAACGAGAATTCGAGCTTATCCCAAGCTTATTTAGCAATATTCAATCCCTCAAGATGAAAGGGGAGATCCCTGGAGATGTGAGCACAAAGGAATCCAAATGCTTCATTCAACCGGTTCAAGAACTTATTTTTCTCAATAGGATGATGAGGTTCTATCTCTTTTCCCATAGTCATCCTATATAGGCAAAGCTTGTGCAAGGAGACCTACATATTTGACCTCCAATCAACATAGTTGAAGAGTGTTAGGATCTGGGATAAGAAAGCTTGAGAATCCATCCATTCTCCTTCTGAATAGTTAATTTATTCAATTAAGCTACGTAGCACCTATAAGAAAACACTGCAAAATAAAAACAATTCACACTATGTCAGAATCAAGCTTTCCATCTCGACATGTACACTTTCTCAGGGTCCGTCACGCCCGCAGAGACTTATCTGAACAAATCCAGAGTTAACAATGCACACTTTGCGGGACTTATGTAGAAACCCAGCTGCTTCTGGTGTACAATGGAGATTGGATAGACTTGGTGTATGCATGAGTAGGATTGGATATCATGTTTGAATTATTGTGCCATTGATATTTAGGCAATGAGTGCAATTGAATTGTATTATATGCAGTGTAATGGAATGAAAAATACACACTGAACAAGACAAATTTCACAGGAAATAGATAAGTATTTCTCAGTATAATTACAGTATAAAATTCATTAATTCCAACAATATACATGAATGTTACATAAAGGAGAATTCAAATAATGTGGATAGGATTCGAATCTACCAACTTAATATTGACTGACTGGCTAACAAGAAGTGTCTAAATCACTATCAGAAGTCACTAGTCTAACTCCAGATGTCTAATTCAATCTCTCAATCAGTTATAATTAGTTAAACCAATTAAATTGGTGTGGTAGGTGAGAAGTAGGTGAGAATAAGTGCCTACCCACATACAACCATGAAATATTGGCGCTAACTGAAGTGGAGGACATCTAACTGAATGTAATTGGAGCATAACTTAGCTTAACTAGTTACCAACTACCAACAACTGAAGGAGGTTGGTGGTGGCACTCCCAATGTCTCCTAAATTGTAGGGATTGGTCTCAGAGGCACATAAAATGATGCATGAAGGTGCAGTCAGCTGGAGTTAACCTCTATATGTGTTCCCCATACTATAGTGACTGGTACTGGTGGCCCATTAGCCCAAGTGGACCCAATGGTACTAGTGGACCCAATATTAATTAATGACTCCTAAGTTAGGAAAATATAATCTAATAGACTAAGTATGGATAAGGGAGGATTATAAATCCTAACATGAGTGTTGTTAGCACTATTTTGGTTTACATGTGAGAAGAGGGGATTAAGCACCAATAAGGAGCTTAAAACTTTGAAATTTTGCTAATGAGATCGTGGGTGGTAGAATGGAGGCAAAATAGAAATGATGCTTTTCATTTTTCCCATGAAACCATAGAATCGAGTTTAAAAGTGGCTAAAGGAACAAAAATAAGGCGCTTGTGGTATATGATGAAAGTTTGATAGTCTAGATATATGGAGCAAAGAGATCAACGATGATTAAGGATTCCACTAGCAAAAGATGCATGGTGAAATATTGGGTTAATAATCGATGAAATGATTGGTATAGAAGGTTAATGGTCAGGTTTGATTGATGGTGGAGATAAAAGATAAGGGAGATCAATGACATATAAGGAGTCTGCTTTGAAAATTTGTGCATCAAAAGGAAAGACAAGTGATCAACAAAAAATAAAAGGTAAAGGTTAAAGGGTAGATATAATCAACAGTTCACGATGAAGGGACAAGCAGATCGATGACAGATAAGGAGTCCGCTGGAGCAAGCTGTGCCTAAGGAGAAAAGGTTAGTGAGCATTGAAATATGAAATGAAAGAGGTTAAAGGGGGCACATGACCAACAACTTAAGATGAATGGTAGATTATATCTATGGTAGTGATAAGTTCTACTCCCACAACATGGATGGGAAATGGATGAAGCTTGACCCAACGTAATTTTTACCACCTTCCACGTGGAGGGTTGAGGATCATTATGCTGGGAGAAAAGCGGTAGGAGAAAACCACTCCTCCCGATCCGGAAACCATGAATACAAGAATACTATAAAGGAAAAAGGCACGTGTTCGTGGTTATTTGTCCTTTGTGCATTGTATAAGAACGCTTCTGTGTGTGGTCAAAGCCAAGTTGGACAAATACATTTCCAACCACCAATCATCCAGGTAGGCCACGTATTAACCCGACAATTGTTATTTAAAAATGGAGGGTGGAAAGGAAAAGAAGCACATGCCCAGGAATTTGAGAAATTGGAGGAAATTTTTGAAGACAAGGATGCTGATGTATTTGACACTGTTTTGTCCTTTGGTCTAGTCCATGAGCTGAAAAATAAATTACAGACCTTTAAAGACCAAGGAACCGACCTGGACGATGTCTACCAGTCCCAATTCCACCTTTTTTCCCTCACCAAACCCTAAACTTCCCCAAGATTTGTTTCCTGGTGTGCCTCGAATTATTCCCCTTCTGAGAGAGTAATAATGGATTCTGCTAAGTCTAAGATACTTTTCCCTGTTAATGCCCTTATTATCAGAGATTCCCTAGAGGTCCCACCGTCATTTACCTTAAATCAGGAAGAATTTGTTGAGGAAAACCTAATTCATCATTGAAACATTGCGCCATTGAGGACAAACAAATATTTTACTCTAAATTCCTTAAAATGGATGTGTCCATTGCAGATCAACCTTTCCCCCTTGATATTAGCATGTTTAAGGAAGAATCTCAACTAGTTCCATGTTGAGTTAGTTTTTGGGTTTGGATGCAGATAGTTTTGTCCTAGATTTATTATTGAGTCTGCTATTTAAAATGAGTATGAGTCAGCCAGATTCATAGTCCATTTAGTTTCCCTGCCTTAAATTTGATGAATTCTTGGCTGAGAATATCCATTTTTAGCTGGCGAATTTCCGCACAACCAGGCACTTTAGGTTTCAATCCTACTTGATTAGGATGCTCTTATTCTTCAATGAAGAAAACTTGCAATTTCCAGAGATATTGTTTACATTAGAGATCATAAATAACACTTTCAATTACATGAACCTCATAATGGCAGAGATATATAGAGTGATGTTTCAGAGTAAGTTGCCTAAAGTTTTTCCAGAAATGGAGGAAGTGTTGCAGTTTGCTCCTGACAGAAGAATGGGGGACTAGTTTTTGCTGAAGGAACATACTATAATCAAAGTCTATGGTTTTGTCCATGAACCATACATTTTACTAGCATTCTTGACACCCAATTTTTTTGATTTGGAGTTCATCAAACATAAGTTGATTGTAGAAAATGAAGACTTTATAAATTTTAGAAAGGCTTATGAAATTACATTTCCCTTGAAAGTGGGCCCATTGATCATTAAGAATAAGGCTACCCTGTCTGTAGTTGAAGGTCTTCTACAATATATGAATTTTATGAAGGCTACTAAGGTTAATTATGATCTGGAAGAGAAAAAGAGTGAAAACAAGGAACGCAATGTAGAAATGTATATTTTATAAATGCAGAAGATGTATTACATAATAGGGGCCCCGGTAATTTATACTGTGAGTGGGGAAGAGAGGTGACTCTTCAAGTCACCTCTTAGTTTATTTACATTAATTAGCCTAGCTTAATAATTAAATTTGGCTTTTGTTACATTGCCTTCCCCTTAAGGAAGCTTTGTCCTCAAAGCTTATTTGACGACAATGACTACGTGAACTGTCGCAATGTCTCTGATGTGGAATCTGTATGGGTTGTTACTGGCAGGTTTTGTCCCTCGTTCTATTTCGATTATGTGTTCAATTTTGTTGTTGTTGGGAGTGCCATAGGTAACTCTTGAAACACGTTGCGATGTTTTTGAATTGGCTCTTGTGTCTCTGGTTGTTTGTCCATATCTCCTTCACTTGTTAGAATCTCCATTTCTTGACATTGAGGTATGTATGTTTGTGTATCTTTCCAACGTAGCTTTTCCATATGATGTGATGTAACTAGTTGTGTTGGAGGTGGTTGGTACCCATATAATTTGTGTGTTTTCCTAAACTTATGGAATTCAATAAAATGTTCTTGGTGATTTACAGAGTATGTACCCAAGGTTTGTAACCATTGTATTCCTAATACTACATCAATTCCTCCGAGTGGTACCGCAAGGAAATCAGACTCTAAGTTATATTATTGCATTTGTAACTTAACCTTGAGACATTTACCCACATTGTCAATCTTCTTGCCATCTGCTACCATAACCTTCATGTTAGGTACTGGACGAATAAATAGGTTAAATACTTTAGGAAGGTTGACATTAACGAAGTAATGGGTGTTGCCAGAGTCGATGAGAACTGTGACATTATTATTTTTTATATGTCCTTTAATCTTCAATGTTTGTGGTTGGGAGATTCTGGTAATAGTGGCTAATGAGATTTGTGGGGAGTCGTCCTCGATTCCTGGGTGGTAGTTTTGTTGGCTATTCGCATTGTTCTCAATTGGTTCATTGACTTCTAGCTCTGCTTCACAAGCATATAATTTCTTATGTAAACATCTGTACTTAGGATCCCATTTGTCTTCATAGAACTTACATTTCCCTTCTTTTATTCTCTGGGCCTCTAAACTGGGCTTTGTTCCTTCCCTAAGTTGAGGCGGTGTATACCTTGGATTTCTTGTGTATCCTGATTGGAGGGGGTTCTTTTTGGAGTCGTCTTGGTCGACATTTGTATGAACGGATTTGCTTTCAATAATCTTGGCTTTATGTCGTGCTTCCTCCATGGTAGAGATGTTGTATAACTCTAGTTCATCACAGATGTGTTGTTTTAGACCGTGTATGTAGGTCTGTAGTCGTTGGTCATCGGTTAACTCCGAGACTCAAGTTGACAGCGCTTCCCATTCACAGGTGTACTCATCGACACTGTTTTTTGTTGTAACCTTGTGATTTTGGCAAAGAAGTCTTTTTCTTCAACGCCTTGGAATATTTTGATGAGGTTGTTCTTGAAGCTAACCCAGTTGCAAGAACATATTCTTGCAGTATTCTTCCACCATAAGTACCAGTTGTACACACTTCCTTCTAGATGCATGGAGGCATATTTAATTTTCTCGTCATTGTAATGGATGTTGTGGATGTCTAGTTATTCCTCGCCATTGTTAATCCACGCTATGCATTGTCGTTCGTCCCCGTCGTATTAGGGTAACTCGACTTTCACCTGTATTTGGCATCCTTGTGTATATGCATTAGAGGACGACATGTTGAATAGAGGATCTGGTTGCTCTGGAGTTCTGGGAGAGCTCGGTTGCAGGTCATTCGAGATTTGTAATCTGTCCAAGATGGCGGTTAAAACTGCCTGACTTTTCTTTTGGTCTTCCTGTAGAGTGAGGAAACTATTCTCAATTTGTGACGTAAATTGTGTCCAATTTGATGTCAAATTGTCACTCGTCTGTTTGATTTTTGTGTGGAGTTCCTCGTAGTTCTTGTTAATTTTCTCATTGATTTGATCGAACCAAGCATCCATTGATATGGTGATTGTTGGAATTTTCTCGAAACTAAACGTGGATTTATTTTTATTCAATGTACGATGCCAACTCGCCACGATTTTTATTTATTTATTTTTAATTAATTATAATAATAATTATTATTATAATATATTTTTTTGATTAATAATAATATTAATATAATAATTATTATTAATATTAAATATTTTATGATTTGCACTAGTCACGTGATTGAAGTTTGTAAGGCTCACGTAATTTGCTATGGAATGAAGCGTTTGTGTTGTGGGGAATGGATCAGCAGCCGGAGGGTGGAAACGACCGGAAGGGAATGGAAGCGTTGTGAACAACAAAGTGGAGAGCTAATGAAGGGAAGGAGGCGGCTGGATGGAAGGAAGGTGCGAAGAAAGGTGGAGGCGTGGATGGAAGGAGAAGGCGTAGAAGGGTGGTGGGCAGAGGATGGAGGCAGTGGAAATGGTGCGGTAGCGGTGTGGAGTGGAGGGAGGGTAAGGAGGAGGTGGGTCGGTGAGTGGCAGAGGAGGGAGCTGGAAAGCAGCCACCGATAGAGATGGGAGTGCGCACGAATAGTTTGGAAGGTGGAGCATTGGGAAATGTGGAGAAGATGAGCGGGGGGAAGCGATGGAATAACGAAGGGAGAAGGAGGTGGGTGCAGCGGAGGTGGGAGATGGAAGGAGGTGTGTCGGTGCCGAGAGCCGAAAGTATATGATACCAAAGGAAGAGAAAAATATATGAAAACAAGGAATGCAATGTAGAAATGTATATTTTATAAATGTAGAAGATGTATTACATAATAGGGGCCCCGGTAATTTATACCGTGAGTGGGGAAGAGAGGTGACTTTTCAAGTCACCTCTTAGTTTATTTACTTTAATTAACCTAGCTTAATAATTAAATTTGGCTTTTGTTACATGATCCACATCACATAATCTCTCAAAGGAGACAACTGAATAAGAATATAGCATTTGAACATCAGGAGGTGGAGGGATTAACTAAAAGGGATAAATTAATGGATTATGAGTCATATATGTAGGATACAAAGACTCTAAAGGTGAATCCATCTGCCATAGTAAAATCAACAACAATGATAATTCCAACTCCAAGTAAAATTGAAATAACTGGTAAGAGAAGTCATTCAGAAGTTATGGAGGTTGAATATGAGGACTCAGAGGCACCAAAAAGGAAAAAATATGAATCAGAGGGAGAGTTAGTTGAATATGAGAGTAAGAAAAATAAGGAAAAGGTCAAAGGCCCAACCTTTGAAATCCAAGAATATGATTACTCATAAATACAAGAAGGATCTAGTGACAAATTCAAATCTAGAAATGGCCTCTATGATAAATATAAGAAAGAAAAAAGATGTTTCTTCAAAAGAATATTTGAGGTTGTATTATGAGGTTAGTAATATTTCAAACAAGGAGGTTCATTAGTCACTGTCAAAGATCATGCAAGAAATACCTTGAATCTAGCAATAACCACTAGAAATAGAGTTGCTGAAATGAAGCTGAACTTGAAAGATATCCCAGTACCTGACATGATTCACTTGCACAAACAAACTACGGAGGTCATTTATACTAACTTATTGAAAGCTACTTTGAAAGTTGCAATCTACAATATCTAAAATAGAAAATCAATTGAGACAAGAAAATGTGGAAAATAAAGTGCATTAACAACAAATAAAAAAGATTCAGGGAGATATGTTAACTATGGATAGTGAGATAGACAAAGGGAAAGTAACACATAAAATTATTGTTAAAAAGGAGAACACTATCTAGTTGTTAAAAAAGAAATTGAAAATTATAGAAACTTAGTTAATTCAGGCTCCTTAATTAACATAGTTAGAAAAAGAAAAAAAAGAATTATTATCTTAGGAATTGAATGAATGCAAAGCTAAGTTATTTAAACGTGTTGAAGAACAAAACCAGTGGGAAAAGGAAAGGGGTTTCCTTATTGCTAAAATAGATGTTTTGAATGAGAACCATTTGGTTTTGGAGAAGGAAAGAGAAGACAAAAATAAAAGGGAATTAGTACGAATAGAACAACCAAGTACAAAAACAAATACTGAGGCCATTGTTCAGGCTATGTCACAGATTAGCCTAAGAGACAAGGAGATAATGGGTTTGAAGAATCCAAATCAAAACTTGGCTGAGGTAGTAAAAAGGAAAGAAGAGGAGAGGCGACTATTTACAAATAAGAGCAAGGAGTTGCTGGACAAGAATGAAAAATTGGTAAAACAACTGTCAGGATAGTAACTAGTACAGGGAGCCAGGCATATCCTTTGGGATATGGTAATTTCAGAGTATGCCAGGATAAGGCCTTATTTGAATTGCATCCTGGATAAGGAAATGACGATTAATGCAGCCAAACAAATTTGTACAAGTGTGAAGGAAGCTTTGAACAGAAAACTGGTAGATACAACCAGAAACACAATAAATTTCCTCAACACTTTGTCTGAAGAGGAATTAAGAATAGGATTACAGTAATCACTTGGGCCAAGAAAGTTATGGGAAAACATCACCATATTGAAACAGTTCAAGCAAAGATTGATATAATGTTGCATCAGGTGAAATTTTTTTAAAGGCTAATTTATGTCATTATTTAAAAAAAGGTTTTCCTTCTTTCTATGAATAATATGGCAAGCTTATTTCCCAATCTGAATATTAGGCATTGCTGGATATATCTGGATTATATCATAAAAAGTTTGAGGACATGACTCAGTCTTTATCTGGAAAGGTTATAATTGACAAGTTGGTAGAGGACTTTGAGTTGGTAAATACATTCAGAACAATTGGTGCTCAACTGCCACCTATCTCTTATGTGGACCATGTAGAGTTAAGAGTGTTAGCAAAAGAGATGTCGAATCTGGAGCTGCCATCTAAAGATTAGTGAAAGACCATAGAAAATGTTTTCAATATGAAATACAAATTACACAAGTGAAGAAGTTCATTTCAAGGCTCAAGCTACATTGAAGACAAACACAGTTAGAATAAAGTTAATATATTTTCCAAGTAGTTAAGAAGATTAGTTTGTTAGGAGTTAATTGACAGATGTAATAAGGCAGTTACAAATGCCTATTTTTAGAGTATAGGTAGTTACCAGTTCAAGGAGAAATTTTGATGTATTTAAGCATGATTTTGTAATGTAATGGGGGTTGGAACCCGTGAGAAAGAGAGACCTTTTTTGTAACAGAGTTTTCAAGTTAAATAAATTTACAGATCCAAGCAACCTTTTTACACATTCTTGTATTGTTCTTATTACAGTCTATACTTCCTTTCCTTATTGTGAATGTGCTTCTTGTTATATTTCATGATAGGATAAGTGTATACTGAATCAGAATTCACATGTTTATGCTCTGGTTCGTTGATTTCAAGCATCCAAAAACTTTTTTCCTCTAAAGTTAATATTGGACTCATCTTTTGATGCCCATGTTAATGGATTGTTCATTTTTCATCTTTACCACCAGACAACCAACGAACTGACTGTAAAAGAGTAATTATCCTGCATTTGTGAAGAAATTGTTTTGCAAAGCACTACCATTGATATATAACTTGTGATTTTGACTCCATGCCCAATGTTTGCCACTTGTTTCAGCCATTACAATCCTTAAAATTGTTTCTTTAAATATATTTATGGCCTTTGTGTTTATTTATTGAGAGATCCCTCTCTGGTAGGAAAGAAGCCAGCTTTCCTCCTAAAGATTGGTTTTGAGGTCACCTTGGAATTATCCTCCAACAACCAAGGGTAAATTTTGAGTGCTAACAAGTGCCAAGGGTGGAATGACTTTAGGGATGTCACCTCACATCAAAACAGGGGTCATAGCTGTGAATGCTCTAGCTGCCTAAGATCTGGGGAATACCATCTACTTTTAATTAGGCATTGATGCGTCGTCAAGTGTCCTATGTCGAGAGACACCTATACCTTGGACCTGTTGACCTTGCTTGTAATATGCTCAAAAATTTCCACCCACATTTGAGTAATACTCTAGGTACATATAACAAAGCCTTAATGGCATAATAGATGGATAAAACCGAGAATTTGAAGAAGCAACATCCTCACAACTATAAACAAAATAAGGATCTGAAACCATCTCTAACAACTCCCCTTTCCACTGGTTATAAGGGAACTACATTAGAAGGCAACAAGACTAAGAGACATTGTAATTTTTGTGGGAAGGACGACCATCTAGAGCCTAAATGTATCAATAAGATGGAAGACTTAATAGAATAAATAATGAAGAAGGACAACTTAAATCTTGATTATTAATTATTCTTATAAGCCTTATTCTCATGAACACACACTTTTTGCTTTTGATTTTTCCATAATTGCAACAACTACTATTTCTTCTAATGGGCGGCTTATTTATTTTGGAACATCTTATGATATGGCTAAGGATGAAACCATATTTTTTGCTCTTAAAGATTATAACACCAACAAAGCATTTGTTGGTGATGGTAGATCTCTCTGTGTTGTAGAGTTTGGAATAGTTCAACTATATGATGGTCATTTTAATTATGTAAAATGTGTTCCAAGCCTTTACTACAATATTATATCAATATATCAAATCACTCACTTAGGTGAAGGTAAAACAATATATTTTTCACTCAACAAGTTTTAATCAAGGATTTAAAGGATCTCAAGCATGTCTTAGCAAGTAGAATTGTTGATAGCATTACTAAGTTGTAGATATCTTCCAACTTTGGGTCATATTTTCCATGAATTTTTATCGCTCATAGGGATGACTTGAAAAAACTTTGGCATGTATTTGGTCATCTAAACTATCATGGATTGTGACAGCTATGTAATCAGAATCAGGTCTTCTTCTCATTGCTTATAGAGATGGTGTTTGTCCTGGTTATGTTCTTGAAAAACATCATATGCATAGTTTTTAAAAACATGCTTCTTGGCACATCTTGTCTTGCTTGCAGCTTGTTCATAGTGATTTATGTGTTCCTCTTCCTTTTAATTCTATGGGAAGAATATAATTTTATGGAAGTTGTAAGATTTATTTCTTTTATGGTAAGAAGTTATGTCAATTGTCTTTTCACCATCCTCTCATCTCCTTTGGGCTTTAACATACATTTTCTCATGGGGTATTTTTACACTACGTAGAATTTTTTTCTCTCACGTTTCTATTTCCATTGCCATATCATACTAGACAATGAAAATAACTCGAAATTCAAATTGTGAAAGAAAAACATTACGTATATTAGAGGAAAGAATATGGATGTAGGTGAGCATGGAGGTTGCGCAAGATATTAAACTTTACACATTATGTTTTGCTAGTTTTTAATGCTTGAGAAGCCATGGATGGATGTTACCGGAGATTCTCTAACAACATACAATAGGTTGGACTCTTTCTGCACTCACTGGTAAGCACTATAAGGGTCGAATTTCTTGAGGAAACTGTGGATTAGTGAAGGGAAATGCCTTGTGTTGTGTGGGGCAGTAGAAGAGAGTGCTAAGGGTAGTATGGTTGAATGCAATTCCTATAAATGTTCAGAGGTGAGTAGTTTGGATAAGCATGGTAACAAATGGGTTGTGGATTGAGAGAGAGAATCCTATAGGTGCTTCCTTCACCTTGGTGGCCTCATAGATCGGCTTGGGGGTGGTATTTGCAGCTAATACCTAAGGTTGGGTGGAAAATTTCTCTTACAAAACAAGTTGCTAGGACCTTCTTTGTTAAAAGATAAGTATTCTCTTTGTATATGAATGCAGAATGATTGTGTTTTCTTCCTATAAAAATTATGCTCGTTTATGCATGATTTATGTGTGTGGATCTAGTTTGATTTGCATCGTGTTTTATATTTATGCGTAAATACCCTCTCCTTTGGTTGAAATGATGGATGAGGACGTTACAAATCAGAAGGATGAATAATCTGAATGATTTAAAGTAGAGTAAGGTATAGTCTAACAAAGTTGTCACTTAAATGGAATAGGCAGAGTATGTAGAGTGATGGAGTAGTAGGCACTTAAGCAAAGCCATTACATATCATATCAGAAATTCAAGTATATCTAATGGGTTAAAATTAAAGCAAAACTAATGGGTTAAAATTCAAGTATACATGAAAAATAATCTTTGTTAATAACTTAAAGCTGACATTGGAAACAATTAAATCCTAGAAGGTCTAAAAGAAATTTCCTTGACCACATACACCCTGTAGGCATAATATTGGATGAGGGTGATCCCATCTATGGCCACCTTTGGCAGTGTTGTACACTCTTTAGTACAATCAATGCCACACATATCTATAATATGAATTCTTAATCTATGAAAACTCTTGTTATTTTCAAGAAATACTATTTGGAATTTCTTTAACCTAACATCTAATTTGTAGCTACTAATAAACTTTTATCATCAAAGTATAACCTGCTAATTGTATTCCTTTGACAAGTTGATCTAAAAACGTAAGATACTTTGTTGGAAGAAGAATGAAGTAATGGTCATTAATATTTGATGAATGTTCCCATGGAGTTCAAAATGACAACTTATTTCTTGAAAAGGGAGTTTGAGTAGGATTTTTACATTGCAAGTTTTTTGAAACCGCGATAGGGGAACTCATCTCTTAGACATATGTAACTATGTTCTTAGGATTTGGTGTTGTGTAGAGTTTGTAAATAAAACCACATATCACGATACAATTGTATTAAAAATAAATAAATAAAGTTATAGTTACTATGCAATTTTATCCAGTGAGACATCCACTAAAAATATCAATTGTTGTAGGGGTTAGGGTACAACCTGGTGTTCAGCAAGGTTCTCCTCACTCTAGTGACCCCCTTTATCTCTTCCCATATTGGTGGCATCTTTTTATGCTCATGAATTCCCTTTCATGGCATGTAGAAGAACGCTAGTGACTAAATAGAGCTATAGCTAGGATCTTGGCTCATGCTCACCTACTTCTAAATGTCTGTGGTTTTCTCTGCCAAGTTATTAATGGCCATGGTGGCTGAAAATTTGTAAATCCACAAAAATCACGGGCAGGATAGGCTCAAATGGATAGAAATTGGCTATATAGAAGGTTTGTGCAGGAAACAAAGCTAACATGAATTTGGCTTATTTTATTTAACTATTTTTACCCTATAATATTTCTCCCAGCCTTGCAAGATTAATTCATCCCTGAAAGCAACAAAGTAATGATATATACAAATACAAAAGTTTTGAAATTTTGAAATGTTCACAAAACTCTTTGAAAATTTCAATTATACATCAATTTAATGATCATTTTAGGAATCAAATTGTCGTGTAGTGAAAGAAAATCAATGTATGTAACTGGATCGACTGGAACATTATTAGGAACATAAGTCAACATATTTTTGTTAGCAATTGGGCTAGACAATTATATTTATTGCAACAATAACAGAAGGGTCTGTTGATGTTGAGTAGAAGATTAAAGTTTTGGGGATTCTAAATTGAATGTATGATAAATTGCATGTTCTTTACTCTTTGTACCCTATTTTATAAGTACCATGCATTTAGTATTTACTTTTCTCTTTACTTAGCTTGTTGGATTCCATGGTACATACATATGATCTAATGTGACATCCTTATCATTCTTATTGGTGTTCTAAAGAAACTCAGAGACTTGATAATGTGTTTTTGTGATGACATGTTCTCTTTCAACATTATTCTCTTGGTTGTTTGATATTATTTGCTAATTTGTTTTCATTTAGAATACTATCCTTTCTCTAGATGCCAATGTTCTTCAAGTTATTTTTATTGTATCTTTAAAATTATTTCAGGCATAGTTTATTGAACTTCATTTTGTTTCGAAAAATAATATTCCAACGTATTCTATATAAAACCCTTTAATGGAAATATTTTTCAGTTCATCCTTGTAATGATAGGTTATTTATGTAATCATCCTTGTAATAATGTTTTATTAAATATTACATCAAAGTGAAATTTATCTCTTGAAGTTCCTCTTAAACATGATTTTTTTCTTTCTCGATGAAATTTGAGGAATTGGTTTGCAATATTCATCTAGGCAATGTAATTCTTTTAATTTCTTAATTGAAAAATTCACCTTAGATGATGTAACATTTTAATGTGTAATTCTCAACTTACTAACCATGGTTCTTGGTTGCGATTATCGAATGTTCAATACTTGTTGTACTTTTTCCATAATGCTAAGTAGGGCGAGTACCCTAGTCACTTGCTTTGCCAAGTACGATAGGGTATGAATGCTCAATCCTACACCGATTTTGCTAGTGCATGGAGAAGAGTAGAATTGCAATAAGCTCAACATTTGACAAGGGTGCCAATATAAGCTTATCCCCAAGCTCCATGTTTGTTGGGTGCATTTTGATCTTGAGAGCTAGAATATGTAATAGTTTATGGATAGTACCAAAGTTTACATGTTAAAAATATTTTTTTTATATAATTTCAAGGGCTTCATCTCTCTACATCTCTCTATAATAGTGTGTATTGGAAAAAAATTATAAAATATTGTCTATAACAAGTCTATATTTACACTTGATTCCCAAAATCATGCAAATCCACTCCTTATTAGTTGGAGACTTTTCAAAACTCCTCATTGCCTGTAATGCCCCGATGATAAGCCCCGAACATAAGTGATGTGGTTATTTTTATTATTATTGTGGCACCAGGTGTCTGGACTATGGACTATGGACATTATTATTATTATTATTCTATTATTGTTTGCTTTTAATTAGATAACTAGCTCAATATGGACAACTAACATAGTTGGAGGGCCATGGATTCCACATGTGAGGGGATTGGGGTTAGGAGTTGTTGCTCTCCATAACATTACTCTATGTTTCCTATTTTTGATTTTATTGGAATATGGAGATCCTACTACACCTATTTAATGCTTTGCATGCACCCATGCAACCTCATTTGGTGACAATTGTTACACCAAAATATTGGCATTTTGCCTAGATCCCTAAATTTCATATGCCAAAAGACTTTTTGGAAGAATATTTCCTTGTTAGAAGCTCATTTCTAGGAGCTTTGATGCACCTTGCCTCTTGACATAAGGAATCATCCAAGCTTGACTATGGTTGCTAGTGGACATAATACATTGATGACACTCCTTTCCTTTGAGTAAGGAGCGTTGTCCATTCCTAACGCATGCTGCTAGTATGCAAAGAGCATCGACGCTCAATAAAAGGCAAAAATAGAGGTCTCAAGATCCTTCTAAAAGAAAGCCCTCGCGGAGTCGTATCCCAACTGATCAGATTAGGTGGCAGTTGATCCCCTAACCCCTAGGGATGATCCCTCACCTTCCTCCAACAAAATATCAACCCATTTGATATGCTTTTGGAATATAAATGTAATCTTACCTTCATGGATGAGGGAGGACTGGAAAATCACTTTTTATGTTGTTGAAATTCTTCCAGGAGTGAGAGGAAAAGAGGTCATATTTAGAAGGTTAAAGACTTGTAGAGTTTGAGAGTGAAAGGCTTGTGGGGAGAAGTCCCAACATCAATGCATTGGTTGTAATTATTTCCTCATTTACATTAATACAAATGTGTTTTTCCACAACAAGATTTGAACCTGAAATCTGACGACAAAATTCGACGACATCTAACGTTAGGTACATATGTGTCAGATTGAAATGACGAAAAGTATTGTACCTTCTGAAATATTTTCGATTAGTCGAATATATGACTGATACAGCGCCTATTTTTCGATGACCCATTGACGTCAGTTATGCGACGGTATTGATGTCAAATATCCGACCATCATGTGTTGGATATTTGCACTGCTTAAGGTGTTGAAAAATCGACATGCATGTGTCGGATTTTTCTAACGGTCACTATGTTTAACCATCGAATATTCGATGAGTGTGCATTTATAAACATTCACGAAGCGATGGATGGTTTCAGGAATTGTTTTATTCTTCAACAAGTGGTTCCGGGAATTTTTTTCTTTTCTTCGACAGACATTTTGCGGGAAAATTTTTATTTCTTCGACAAACCTTTGTTTGAGAAAATTGTGATGCGTGGAACTTGATTTTTTAAGATTGTCGATAGTATTCATTCACTAAGTTTGTGACAAAATGTCAAATAGAAATATTCCTGATCCAAACAAAAACAATTGACAATTGCTTGCTAGACTATGGGATGCAGCGAAACGAAGGGGTGATGGAAAATGTTATTGTCCATGTACTCAATGCAGGGGATTTAAGAGGAGAAGAA
>LPNX010514567.1:463995-564869 GCA_001517045.1 Pseudotsuga menziesii
TTTTATTTATGATGTAATTTATTTATAAACTAATATTCATGATGTCCATCTTGATCATGAAGGAATTAATGGGCTTCCACGAGGAATAAAAATTTATCCTATACAATTCAGCAAATTGCCCTACTATGAGCACCTACAAATTGCTCATTTGTTTGATACAATGCATATTGGAAAGAATGTGACTAAAACATTATGGTGAATACTGGAGCTAAGGAGGGAGAAAGATAAAGTTGTGAAAGCTTGGAAATACATTCAAGAAAGCAACCATGCAATGAAAGACGTCATCCAATTTCATCGCTACGGAGACCAAGTTAATATAAACTCAATTCCATGGATGTTTACGGAGCAGCAAAGCAACGTTATCAAAGAAGTAATGCGAAAAATTAAATTTCCCACTGGATTTTTTGCGAACTTGAAGAATATAATAACAAAAAAAGGTGATTTTGCAGGGGTCAAAACACATGATTGGCACATCTTCATCAAGGTAATTATTATTGTTATGTCCATATAATTTTTTTGTTTCATTTTATTGCATAATTTTTTTTCTTGATTGTATACTCTTTGTTTAATAAATGTCGTGGGTTGTATATTGATACAATATGTTCTACCTCTCTCTCTCCCAGACAACTTCGACAACAATGCCAAACAAGTTATATATAATATTGGTAAATACACGAGGTAACTAGTGATTAGTTGCTTCTGCTCAGTGTTTATTTAATTCTCAGTATAATTTATATTTGTTTTTTTGTGCACTATTTCATGATATGTAATTAAATGTTTTTTTTTTGTTGAATATCGTTATTGGTTTGCGTCACTTGTAGATGATTGACATCTAAAGAAATCTATAAAGATGATATAAAGTATTGGAGGAGAGAAATTCCTCCTCTCATGTGTGAAATGCAGAAGAATCTACCTTCCGCATTTTTTAATGCACATGAACACTACCTCATACACCAAGTTGAGGAGATTGAGATGTGTGGACCCATGCACTCAAGGTCCATGCGAATGGTTGAGAGGCACTTGAAATTTATGAAGGGTTTGCTGAGACAACGAGCACATCCTGAGGGTTCTATGTTGGAAGGATATACGGTATACCAAAACATGTTGTATGCCAGTGAATAGCTTCATTTGTTAGCGTCAAAGCTCAATTTACGTCGCATTTGTGATCCAGACTCCAATCACAAATTTGAAGGGGAGCAACTGAAGGGGAAAGGTAGATCAAGGAAGGTGAAAAGTAATTATTAGCTAGTGGATGTTTATAAGATCGTTCATATTCTAATTGCATTTTCTAGTTACTGCATCAATTAAGAGCATATAATAATTTGTTCAAGAAATTTACACTTGTCTTTCATTTTAATGATTATTGTCATCAAGCAGTTGGTTGAGAATGGGATTCAATTCATTTATACATCGCAAACAATCTTGAATGGATGAAGGTATGGATTGAACGATGCGAACAAATATTGGGTCATGGAATATCATTGGAAGATGTGGCTTCATTGGTAAAAGCAACACATCGCAATGGAGATAGAAATATTACAGAAAGGGAAATCGATTTTGCATATGGTTTAAAATTTAAAATGGAAAGCATATTAATCAATCACTCTAAATCTTTTATGTTGCAAATTACACTTTGACATACATGTTCTTTTCCATGTATTGTTGCATAACTATTGAATCGTTGTGTAATCTTTTCGTGTATTGCTTGTTGCAGGTAAAACACCATAAGGCTATGGTCTGCAATGGTTGTAGATATCGCATCAAAAAATTGGATGAAACAAAGAAAACATCAGATTCTGGGATATCTGCAGTCTTTGAGGTCACCAATGTTTCATCTAGAAGTGACAGACATCCAGAACTCTCAGAAAATCGATACTAAGGGTATTTGGAAGATATTCTATAGTGTGACTTTAATTCATTCAAGGTGGTTCTATTCATTGTCAAATGGTACATGCTACGATTGAATCAACGTGATCCAAATATAACTATTGTTGAACACGATAATGGATTTACCATGGTAAATACAAGGTTGTTTGAGCCAGGAATAGAGCCCTATGTTCTTCCAAGCCAATGTGAACAGGTATTTTACTCGGAGGTTCCAGGTAAAGCGGGCTGGTCATTTGTTGTGAGACACGATCCAAGGGGAACGCCGGTAAAGTATAACCTAGATGATGGTAATGAAGAGGGTTCTCTGGAAGAAGAAGACGCTGATGAAGAGCATGATCAGTATGAGTTAGATGATGATGATGATCCAGTAGAAGATGTCCAAGAATTAGTTGAATCAGATGATGCAGTAGACAATGCCCATGAAGATTATACCGATGACGACATGATGAGCAACTGACTTAGATGATGATCATGATATGGCCAATCCTTACAACGTTGACTCTGGATCTAATGATACGGATGATGACTTGGATGAAGAAGACAATGAAATATATTGAAAGGTAAATATTTAATTAGACCTATTATTTTATCTTATTTAAAAAAAAAGAGTTACTAACATCATCATAATCACCATCATCATGTTGATCATCATCATCACTATCACTATCATCATCATCATCATCATCACTAACATATTCTTTGAATGTTTTTTTTTTCCAGCTGTTGAATGATTGAATGGTTTAATGAATGATTTAAAGAATGATTTAATGAAAGCTTCTTTTAGTTATTGAGTGAAATAATTTGCATTAAATTGTTATTTGCAAGTGCATGCATTGGGTTTGGGAATTGAGAGTGATGTGAGGCGGGGGGAGGGGCCATAAGAGCTTCCACCTTCACGTGGTTGGTCCTGTTTAGTAGAGAATAGTAAAATATTCTCGAAACAGAGAGGAGCTCAATGAATGGTAAGGTAGAATACATTAAAAACAATTATTTCTATAATTTTAGTGTTTAATTTTCACTATTGCTATTTGACTCCTCCAATGGAACTTGTTACAGATAGCGTTGAGATACATGTTCATATTTAAGAGGCAAGAAATGGCGTTTTGATGTGATCGATGGCCATATATACATAGTGTTTTTGGTTATCCATGTTTTATCAGGTGACCTACATATGTTTCGTCGATTCACTTATTGGTCCAAATACATCGAGGGAAAATATTTGAGGGAAAAGTACCTTGTTATGACCCAAGAGGGGCTCACATAGAGTTAATATATATTATATCACCCCAATAGGCACATTTATGCAATAAAATGTATATGTAACATTGTTGGACCTAATAAAGGACGTACATGCGTAATGAATGAACACATATTCATACAAGTCATATAGTTACTCTCGAGGGAAACAATGAATGCATACTTATACGTCCTATAATTACTCTTGAGGGAAACATGTGATTTGGATATAGGAATGTATTGGAGTATTTGAATGTTTTATTCTTCAAGTAGTTATTGTATAACTTATTTGAATTATCTATCTTGAAATTGTACCATAAGTTTACATTTGTTGCACATTATGTATACTCTTTGGTATGTTATGTTGTTTTCACTATTTGGGACATAATAAAAACCAATCAAATTATTCTCATTGAACAAATGTAGGACAAAGTGTTCATATTTGTTGAATGTATTTTTGATGAGTAAAACTAGTGGAATTATTCAAATGCAATTTTCATGAGTTAAAATAGTTGAATTATTCAATGTTAACAATTGTGGTAGATTGTCCATATTTGTTTGATGTACTCCTGATAAAATCCATTTTATAGAAGCTCAACTATACAATAGAATTTGGGAATAATTTTAATTATTTGTTTTATTATTTAAATCAAGGTTATTTCCATGAACATATTTCTATTTTTTATATAAAATGTAGAAATATAAATTAAAAAAATATTGCTTATACTTTTAAATTCAATATATGCTTATTTCTTTTTTCCTTGGGAAAAAAATCATAATTTCATTACATCTTTCAGAACAAAATTACATTTTGCAGACACACTGCTTGTGTATTCAGAAAGTACCATGAAGGTCCATACAAAGAGTACAAAATAAGGGACAAATATTGTCCCCTCTACCCACATATATCAAAAAAACTGATAAATCAAGTTTTAGCCACATATTGAAATATGTCCAAAAATAAATATCAGAAATAGGTAGCTGTTGTGATAGCCCACTTAGGCAGTATAGAGTGCTGATATAACCTGTTATATAATAAATAGTTTAGAAAAAACAAAGCAAAAAATGTAATATGAGCTTCCCTGATCATTCCTTCAAGGGACGATGATAATATTCATGAATTAGCTCCCCACGGTGTTCTCTGATCTGCCATTGACCCATTGCCAATAGCAAACCCTCCATGTCATAGAATTCTGCACTGTTGAGTCCCTTTAATCCAATTGATAACAATAAAATAAATAAGGCTTATATATTCAATTATATAAAAATAAATAAATAAACAAAAAAACATTTTCCAGATGCTAGCTTAAAATTGACATTTCAATTTTATTACAATGATTGAAAAAAATTAAAATATTATTTCTAATTTGAACATTTCATTTTTATTCTTTTCTTTTATTTTGATTGATTTGTGTTCCAAGTCTTTTTTTTCTCCATAGGAAAAACAGCTGAAAATTTTATTAAAATCCAGACAAGTCTGTACAAAATTGTATGCAGATGCATACCACTGCTTATATAACCAACATGTTGTAACAACCACTATTCCACAAGGAAACAATTTACCATCTAATCATCTCTATCCCAAGTGATTATGCCAAAAAAGAACCAAATATAAGTGCTCTGATGTTGCTGTTTATGTTACCCTTGAGCCTTTTGATAGTTCCAAAAATGAAGTAGGCTTGTAGCCTATGCTCCTTTTGCTGAGCGGAGAATAGAGCTGAAAAAAGCAGAGTTTAAGAGAGGTCTGTAGATATGTGTGTCCAAAATAGTCAAACAAGTTGCCTTATAGGAAAGGATTCCGCAAAAGTTCTATGGTAAAACTCACAGACTTCCCCGTCTTTGTGTTCAAAAAACTAACAGGGCTTGTTCATCCCGTGTCTTTTTTTTTTTACCCATTCCTTCAACATCTTCTTAACTCGAGCCAAATTTTGCACAAAATGTGTTGCAACATTTGATCTGGCTTCTGCTCTATAAGGTGTAAGAACCTCGAATTTTCTGAAAAAAATTTAAAATTTTTAAATACAGCTAAATTATTGAAAAGCAGTCAACTAAATGTTTAATTAGTTGTGTGTTACTAATTTCATTATCTGAATTATCTGTTTGATTATAATTATCTTTATAGGACAGTTCCTTTTCAGTTTATTGACTTGTTTTCTTCTTGAGACCACAAGGTGGAACTGTCATGAAAATCTGGGCTTACTTAGCTTTCGAGCTAACTCAGAAGTTTTCCTTCTCTTACAGATTTACAGGTAAGAAGTTTGGGTGCTGCTTATTAAAATTCTAAAGTATTCAATATAATTTCGTCGCACATTATTTAATTCAGTAGAAGAATATACATGCTAGTCAGCTTCCAAAGCTTATCGAGGTAAAAGCATTAAACTGTTCTTCTTTTTAAGATGTTATGGAAAGAGAATTGATTCTACTAGTATTGACGACAGTTGCTTTCCTTCTTGAAGGCGTGATTTAATACTTACTGAGTACTAAACTCTTTGATGTTTATACTAATCGTCAAGTATAAAAATGCCTTAAATGTTTCTTTACAAACAGTTTTAAGAATGATAGAGTTATTAAGTCATTTTAAAAAGGTCACTTATTGTCCAATCTGATAGTTACTAAAATGCTTAATACTTCTGTCTATCAACTTAAGGTTTACATGAAAAATACTTCATAACACCACTAGAGTTATTCTCTTAAGATGGATATCTTTCGTGGACAGGTTTTTATGCAATTCCTTTCATAGATATAAAAGAGAACATTTCCTTAATGGACTGTAATCATTGAAAGAAGCATAACATAATAGTTTTATGACCTGACTATTTTATGTTGGTGAATCTTTTGTTAAAAGGATTTGGGGCTTAACCCTTGCCACGTTACAATTTATTGGTTAAGAACCTTTATTTTAAACATTACATTCATCAAAATATCCGTTATTATTTCGTTTTGTATCTCATTATCAAACTTTATTATTTTAATAAATACAACTAGGCCAATGAGGTTGACATTGATGATAGGATAATTGTTATAGTTTAATTCTTTAAACCTCCTTTATAACAACAAATAATATACTTCTATGTTATGATTATAGAGGTTGGTTGAGTGAATCCTTGTTGTAAACAATATTCTTACTAAAAGCTAAAAGTTAATAGCTCCTTTTTATAACAATGTTACAAATCATTATTATTATCGAATTGTAATTGTTTGATGTAATACTAAATTACGTAGCTTAGATAGAGAGGTCACGAAAAAAGACCACTTCAATGATGTACATAGGATTGAACTTGTCTTAAGTTTAGAGATATCTTAATTTATAAAGTGAAGGGGTCGTCATACTCCCCACGACCTTGATGATAGCAATGACAAAGTGTTTAAGGTAATGAAATCTTATGTTCTTCCATGCAGCGTGTATGATGGGCTGACTTTGCAACAAGGACTAAAGTGTAACCATTGATTAAATAAATGATTGGGAGTCATTCTCTTGGTGGGACATTTGCTAGAACTATACACTCAAACCCACAGTACGCAAATTATTTGTTGGACTATCGTGGCATTATCTTGGCCATGTGTTACTCAGTTAAAAGGCATAGCACTAAACCCTAACTTGCCATTATCCCATCGCCTTTGGGCCTCCTGCTGTTCTGCTACGAAGCTCTCGTCGGCTCTGTCACTTGCGCTTACTGTTGGTAGTCTTCCTGCTTGTTTTATTCCTTATGATCTCATCCCAAATGCATAGTAGAGATATACTGTCTCAACATTATTCGATGCTTGGTTAAGGGTTAGTGATACGGCTCTAGGGTTTCACCGCCGTAGCTAGCCCAGCTTGAATCCTTGGCTGGAAAAGTAGTGACGACCCGAGTGCAAATGTTTGCTGTGCTTGCTGCCCTTAGTCGTGGTTGGTCATTACTGTGTAGCAACCTTCCTCCTTCATGCAGAAGATGAAGAGTTTCTTTCTCCTCGCGTTGGTGGTTACTTTGTTGTTCGTGGATGGTTGTGCTTCCTTAAATTTCCAGATAAGGAATGCTGTCACCCTTCCTTCATTTACAGTCTGGTTTTTTTAATAAATAAAAGTTTATTTTGTAACAGGGTTTTACTAATAATAATCTTCTTGTTTAACAGGTGTCGGCTCAACCTTTCGTGTAGACAGAGCAAGGCTGGAAACAGTTGCTGGCTTACGGTAAGCCCTGGACTTTCCATGGCCGTTCTACCTTGTTCAAACCCTTATGGGATATTATGGGTTGGTCGCCATGGCCTGAATAACCCTTGTGGGTTTTGGTTATTCTGGTTATTTGATTCGCTATTTTTAATGGGTGTTAAAACCCTTGCTTAGTGCAGGGTTCTATGGCTTTGGCTGTGAGTGTAAATTTTATCTTGTTTTGATTACCATGTTTATATATATATATATAGTAAATGATGTACAGGCTGTATAAGCCTCACTCTGTGGATTTTGTTGAAGGCCGAAAGCAAAAATAGTTAGACTCTTTCCTTTTATTAACTCTATTGTATTTTTTATAATGTAGGGTTCGACCCTAACTCGAGTTATAACATGTATTTACTGTTCCTTAAAGGAAATAACATCTTTTATTTATAACGCACTTCATTAATTATTGTTTATGTTGTATACTGGTTGATTGATTAAGCTCTGTAAGTCGAGCATATAAGTTGATTAATACAAAAGATTTTTTACCCTGTAGTAATATTTAATTAATACCTTATGGGTTTTCTGTACTTTGTTTTTATAATAACTTACTTTGTTATAGTAAAATTTGTAACTATTTGTTATATAACTTATAACCTTTGTAACATAAAATTTTCATGTTTCTTGTGGTGTACTTAAGTAACTGTCGGTTACTTCTTTTGAGTACAGAATTTATATTTTTCTTCATGTTACTATAATGAGATAATCACATTACTTTAACTACATAATACTACTGTACTTATAAATTGTATATTACCTGCATACTTAGTCCATATAAAATATATATTAAGAAAATATAATGTCAGAATGTTATCTTCCCGTAAATACTATTGCTCCTATTGATATTATACTTAATTTATTTTGTAAGTGTATAAAGAGATAATAGTTTGTTCTTTATTTCTTATGCCATCTGTGTTTTATACTTCATAAAAGTTCTCTCAGTATTTAGTTTATTTTATTATGTTATGATGTTAGTATATATAAAATAAACCAATAAATAACTATCTATGATCTATCGTATAAATATACTGTAGTATAGGTTTAATTTTTTATGAAAGATAGACTAATAGCTATAGATCTCGTTCGAGCTCAGCTAGATAAAAATAATGAAGGAACCAGATAAATTAACAGCTGTAAGCAAATTATGAAACTAACTAGTTTTCTTGTAGAATAAAATCATAGTTTAGCTATTGTTATTTACAGATTGGTTGCTATACATTCAATAATTTAAAATCTGGGAAGAAAATAACTGTAGAAAGAAAAGCATTTCTATTTATTTTAATCCTACATACTTTAGCTAGTAAATTCTTTTCTCGGTTTCAAATAATATAGTAACGTTTCTGGAATAGAAACTGTACAGAAAAACTGTTTACCCATCTGAACCTAGTTCTGTTAGTAAAGAAAATATAGCTTCTTTCCTTGTTCTATAATCTAACATTCATGACTTGAATCTAACCCTGACTCTACCTCATGTACATAATGCTATTGCTTCTGACAGTTAAATCAAAGTAAGCATTCTTTTAAACAAACTAACATTTTATTTATAATTGCATCCTACTATCTTTATTTATAATTTCACCACCTGTGCTGGAGTACGGTCTGGATCCATCCAGATGAGGAAAAACGCAAGTAGGGTTTTATTTCTCATCAAAATGATTCTATTGCTAAACAAACTAAGAACAACTTCATTACTAAACCATCTAAATCTTTAAATCATAAGCTACAATGCATCATTCAATCATCCACATATAATACACAGAAATGAATAAACAACAGAACTTGATCTTTGAGCTTGGACGACAACAGTAATGGGAGGCCGTTCCTCCCTACCAACTCTTGGAGAGTGCTCAAACAACGACTCCTCAGGACCCCCGAGCTTGCTCTGGTCTCCCTGGCTGGAACTAGGTGCAGCAATAATCAAGTACCAGTCTTCAGACTCAATACCAATCCTGAACTTATCAGTAAGTTCTCTCATCTTGCAAGCTGTAACAGACCAAGTTACTGCAGATTATCTCTCAACACACCTTCCTTACAGTTTTCCCTTTTTCCCCAATGAATTCCTTGAATAACATTCCTCCTGAATGATTCTTCTCCTAGAAAATATCTGAGCAGCCTCAGCTATATTCATTGGGTACTTTTAAAAGATTGCCTAGGTCTTTTTGGGTTAGTTGTCATTTATTGAGCCACCTGCTCTGATCCCACTTTCTTGGGGGATCATGACCCCAAATGTACGGAAGTTGCCACCTGCAACCTAGGAAGTGTTTGAGGATGCTGCCACTTTTCTTTTGCTCTCCACCTAGTTCCTTCCACCAGTTTGACCAGTAACACTCTTATTAACAACTCTCCCAAGCTGTTGTCTCCACTTTTTATTTATTAATAATAAAATATTCAGAATTACATTCCACTTCTTTTTACTCTGCTGAGTCATCAGTTCCTACTTAGCATTAAATTTAACATAATGTCTTAGGAAATCTAATTAAAACAATTAACATTATTTTACAAAATTGGGGTATGTGACATAAGGGGTGCAGTTTGATTTTATGAGATTAAGTACCACCTGATGCTTAAGCCAGGCTGCACCAAATTTAAAAGGACAGACTATTTTTGAGGGTTTCTTTATACTTCCAGGCAAACGGGCTAATGATCTGAGTCCCCTCCTGAGTCTACCCCTTCCTTGAACTGCAGATCATACTCTAGTAAACTTTCCCCCACTAGAAATCTATATAGTCTTTTTGCAATTCGGTCTTTCCCAGTTCTTCTATTTGTCCAACTTGACTTGAGCTTCTGAGGATCATGGTCCACCAACTTAAGGCTCTGTAACAAGTTTTGGAAGAAAGCTTCTAGGGGGTCCACTCTTGCATTTGGACCCCAGATCTCATGGGTTGTAATGGTGAAATTAAGGTCCCCCCGATAATCACATTCTCCTTTTCTAGAAACTGAGAGGCTTGTACTGACTCCCAAAAAGCCACTCGACCATTATAATGCCCATAGATGTTTATAAGGTTGAGGTGTAGGTTTGCTTCTACCTAAAAAAGTTCCAGCCCCATTCCAAAGGAGGCTCCCCATGAGTTTTCACAGCGCAATGTGGTAGGGTTCCATACAATTGCTAAACCTCCCAAGCGACCTTTTGCACTCTGGGCCAGAAAGGTGAAACTACTTGAAATAGAGGACAAAACCCTAGATACATCCTCTTTAGTGCCTAGGGTTTCCTGCAGTAGAATGATATCAGCATTCTGCACCTGTATCACTCTTTTTAGGGTAATTTTTTTTTGGGTACTTGCTAGACCCCTGCAGTTGAGAGATAGGAATTTCATTTGGGATCCCCTTCAGGGGTTTGCACTACTCTAAGTGCCCCAAAAAGAGTTTTCTGCTTACCATTTGCTTGATCCCGGAGTGATTTTGCTGGGCAAAGAAAGGATAGGAAAGAGGATCTGCCTCTTCCTTTCCCCCGGGTTGGGAGAATTGGGTTCGCCTCCAAGTAGAATAAAGGGTTTGCCTAAGCTGGTATGTCCCTTGAATGGAGTTGAAATCTGATTGGGGAAATGGATTCAGAATTAGGGGATGAGTCGATCAGGGGTTGAGGAGCACAAGATTGTGTGGGGGAAATAGGTCACTCTTTTGAGAGGTAGGGGGGAGAAGGCAGGGAAGCAAGAGGGGATGTGGGTTTTTCCTGGGTGGGAAGGGGATGAACTGTCATAGAAGTGTAGTTGTGTGTAGGTGCAACATCATTTATAATCAAATTATTTAACTGTTCCTTTGTAGAAACAATAGAGGACATACCCATGAGGTGTTGCGCGCTTCCTTCGGTATGAAGTTCTGTCTGCTCTTCAGGGGGGTGCTGTGGTGGAACAGTCTGAGACATTCTTGCACCTGGTGCTAAAGCTTTCTTCCCTTTGTTTGGTGGATCGGTATCCTTAGGGTACCTTCTTTTATGTGTTGTCGCTGTAGATGCTGCAACAGGGCATTTTCATGCCAGAAGTCCCACTTTGTGGCCCCGATGACATCTAAACGGTAGACCCTCATAGTCCAATGGTTGATGCCGAGTTACATTTCCTCTAATGAGGTTAAGGCACTCCTTCAAATTCGTTTTGATGTCCATAGAAACCAAAATTTGTGCCACAGCCCTGCTCTGGGTTTGCAGGTATGAGAAATCTGCTTCCAGGTATGTCCCTATGGCATTACCGAGGTCCTTCAGCGAGGTTGGGTTTGAGAATTCCAGTAGTAGGCCTAGTAATCATACCCTTACGGCCATTGTATCCATTCGTTCATTGTTGGCGTCGAACAGGGGCATCCATTTCTTCAACAGAATGGGTATCATCCCATAGAACTAGTTTCGGTTCAATCTTTGCTCCGTGTCATGCTTGCTGCCGAGGGTGAAACTATACCAACCCTTTGTTAATTCGCCTACCTCAGTTGCAGATGATAAGAGGTCTTCCCAATTTGTTTGAACCCATCCCTCCATCTCTTCAAGGGTAGGGCGTCGACCATGGATTTTCCCGACAATTACCCGGTCAGCCATATCTTCTGCTTCCTCAATGGCCACATTGACATCGCAGACCATATCTAGGTTTCCACAGGTTGGCGCCATGCACTTGTTCTGCCTATTTTGCCTAGGGCTTCTATTTTCTTGTTCCTCCTCTGGTGCGGTTCCTGTAGATGGTCTGTGACTAGATTCCGAGCCCCGAGCCTGGCAGAGCTTCTTGACAAAACCCTCCACGTCAATGGCTTCTCCGGTTGCGATAGTTGTTTGTGGAGGAGGTGGTTTCGACCAACCATCATTCAAAAAATCCCCCAATTCTGTAATGGTTTGATCAAGTATTGAGACATCCGGGTCCAAATGGAGGAGAAAATCAGTGTGTGTCACTCCAGACGGTGAGAAAACTGAGCCCAAGTTGAAGAAACCCTCGACAGAATCCGGTGACGGGAAAAGTGTAGGGTTTTCGGCTGAAGGTTCTACAGTAGCGCCTATTGACATGGATAGTGGAAAGATAGCGGTTAGCGGGTCATTTTCCTTCTCTGCCTCCCGATTGTCCATGGCTGTAGCAACTCTTCCAGCTGGTAGTGCTAATGTTTGTGCCTGCGGTCAGGATGAACTAGGCTGGGGTTAGGATGAACTAAACCAAATATCAAGAAAAAATTCATTTAAAAGCAAATAAAAAACAAGTAAAAATAAAAATTAAATTATAAAAATCAAATAAAAAAACAAAATTAAATTATATTTAAAATTAAATTTCATTAAAAATATAATTCCAAGTTTTTTAATATAAAAATGAAAAAAAAAAATTTAAATTACATTCCAAGTCTTTTATATAAAAATGGAATAATAAAAAAATTAAATTACATTAAATAAGACTTAACATTATATTTCTCATTTCTCATTTTGAATATTTATTTTCTTTATTTAAAAAAATAAAATGAGAATGCATAAAAAAATATAAAATGTTAAAATAAAAATAGTGAAGATCTTGGTTTAAGTAAAATAATATATTACATTACTCATAATCTAGAATCGCATATAACAATTCATGTTACAAGATTTTATGTCACTTACGGGGGTGACTATTACCCAAATTTACTTGGCAGCTTCCCAAACGTGTTTGAAGACAATGATGTTGAACATACTAGATGGGAGGTATTAGTGAAAATTGGGTCATGGTGCTCCATACTAATGTAATTGGAATTGAATTTTCAGTTGTAATTAAACGTTAAATTTGAAAATGAAGACGATGATGATGGTGATGATGGAGATGATGGTGATGATGATGATGATGAAGATGATGACAATTAACATGATGAAGATGATGATGATGGAGACGATGATGACGATGACGATTATGGTGAAGAGGGTCATGATGATGATGAATATTATGGTGATGATGGTGAGGATGGTGATGATGAAGATGATGACCCTCGTTGTCATCATCATCATGACCCTCACCATCACCATCTCCATGACCCTCATCATCATCATCATCATCATCATCATGACCCTCACCATCACCATCGCCATGACCCTCATCATCATCATCATCATCATCATCATCATCACCATGAACCTCGTCATCATTGTCACCATCACCATCACCATCACCATGACCCTCATCATCATCATCATCATGTTGATCGTCATCATATTCATGGTCATGGTCACTGTATTCGTGTCGTGGAAATATTTTAACAAAGAAAAGATCAGAAGATTTTTCAAAATGAAAAATTGGGTCAAACTTCTAAGAATTCAACTATTAAGGTAATCAAACCAGAACATAACACTTAAACTAGAGCAGTATCAATCTATACTACTCTATTCTATAAACAATTACTGAAAGATAAAAATGAGAATGCACAACAAAATTTCTGAAAGATTTTATGTCACTTACGGGGGCGACTTATGGTGTTGATTGAGATGATGGTGATGATGATGATGGTGATGATGATGATGATGATGATGATGATAAAGATGATGATGATGATAAAGATGATGAATACAATGATGAAAATGATGATGATGGTGATGGTGATGATGATAATGATGATGATGATGGTGATCTACATCATGATGATGATGATGAGGATGAGGATCATGATGATGAAGATGATTATGATCAACATGATGAAGATGGTGGTGATGATGGTTATGATGACGATGATTATGACGAAGATGATGATGATGATCATCATCTTTTCCATCATCATCATCATCATCATCACCATCATCATCATCATTGTCATCATCATCACGATGACGACGATGACGATTATGGTGAAGAGGGTGATGATGATGAAGATTATGGTGATTATGGTGATGATTAAGATGATTACCATCTTCACCATCACCATAAACATCCACCATCACCATCCATCATCTTCACCATCACCATCCACATCATAATTGTCATCATCAATCTTCGCCATGAATGAAAATCCAATCATGAGACTTTATGAACAAGACAATTCCAAAATTAATATCAAGAATGTTAAAATATACAACCATATTAGCTTATTAAATGGATAAAATGAGGAAATATGTTTTTATTGGACATTAAATGGACATATTTTTTGAGAAAATTGGGTCACGGTGCTCCAATGTGACAAGCACATTGATACTTTGATGACGATGACGTTGGACCCTCATCATCACACATAATCATCTTCATCGTCATCCTCATAAGGGTATGGTCATCATCATCACCATCAACATCATCACCATCATCATCATCATTATCATCGTCATCATCATCAACATCAACATCATCATCATCAAGGTCGTCATCATCTTCGTCATCATGGTGTCGGACTTTATTTTCATTTATCCAAGATAGGGATGTGTCGTTATGTAGATGGTTCTCCCCTCATTAATGTTAAGGTTCATTATTCAAGTTAGGATGTTTTTCTTCCTCTTAGGTTTGCATCTCTCTATTGAACTTATATTTGGGACCCATAGTTCTAGAATTCAAGGAATCTATTAGATATAAGAAGTATTTCAAGGATACAAAAAATTCCTTTCATTTTATTGGCTATATTCAACAATTTCCTTCTCATCACTTTTTGATTGAAAGGTTTGCCAGTATTATGCAATTTTTTTCGAAAATGAATATTTGAAGTAAACTAAGTTTCACTTATTCTTAATGTTGGATGATCACAAAACAAGTATCTTTGAACTACAGTAAGTTTTACTTATTTTTAATGTTGGTGAAAAGTTCATATCACTACCTATATGTGGATATGTGTAGAAATTAACCTTCATATCACTACCTATATGTGGATATGTGTAGAAATTAACCTTCATATCACTACCTATATATGGATGATGATGATAAAATAATATATAATAAAAAAACATAGTAAACATAAAATATATATAATATAAAATATGGATGACTCGTTCTGGACAGTTCTATGCAATTTGGAAAGTTTTATGAATTTTGGAGTAGCTCCTATCTGTCATTTCGCGGCGGCTCACGGGTTCGATCCACAGTTTCGATTTAGGAGCTCATGGCTTAACGGGTAAGAATCACCTCATTTTTTTGGGCATGCTGTGACAGGGGTTTTTGGGGATGCAACCGGTTCAGGGTTCTATATTGGATGGGCATGCAACCGGTTCAGGGTTTTAGTTTTTTTGGGCATGCTATGATGTTTGCTATGTATTTGTGGGAAAACATCTACAACCACATCGATTCCAAACTGAAATTTTAGATGCCCTATATTTCCACATTACATTAGGATAGATGAGAGCTAGGGGCAACATTATCTCTTAGCTCACTGTAGCCCACCCATCATCGGAGTTGCAAGGGAGTAGGGAGCAGTTCTATGAGAATACTTGACCCGAATAGAGCAGTGGTTTACCTTCAGAAATAGTTCCCACTCTTTATTGCGCGCTAATATTTTGTTAATACAATTAGAAACCTAACTTGAATGCAATGAATCCCCCACCCCTATATGATTATAAAGGGTTTCTCAATGTTGGAATGAACTCGATTAACCACTCGGTTTCCAAAATTGATCTAAATCGGTTTATGGATGATTGGACTTTTCTTCGTTTCATTTAGAACATCCATGTCTATATGTATCCAAGCTATGCATCAAATTGAATGGATAGCATATACAACAGGGTGGTTGTCCACTGGACAGGGGAAACACACGGATTGCCAACATGAGGGAACACCAACAAGTTTTGTTTGGTATTATTAGGTCCTTAATTTAATTTTTAAAATAACATTTTTTTCGCTGAGGTGGTGAGAGATGGAAGACATTTGGTTAGAGAAGGAGACGAGATAACAGGAAGTCCATCAAGCCAAACTGTGAAGAAATACATTGGATATATATGGTTTTGATTGGAACTCCCCACCCTTAATAGAGGATATATTTTGTAAAGGTTTAGGCCTGGAAAAGGGTTGTTGGTATTGTTATTAATGATGTTGTTATAGTTGATAGCTAGTATAATATGGTTAAACAATAGAAGGGTGTTGTAGTTGCTTTTATTGTAAGGATTTTGGGATAATAGTGGATAGTCATTCTTGTAATATGATATGTAAAAGACTTGTACTAGAATATTTGCCTGGACTTGTTTATTTCACCATTAAGTTGAACCTAAATGATAAACAAAGAGGAGCACTAAGCAAGCTACACCACTTTGTAGGAAATTGAATGAGTAGAGATATAATGATGTCAGTAGGAGATCCTGTAGAGTGGATGCTTGGTTTCTCTATAGGTTCACAATATTTAGGTCCCTCATTAGATGCTTCACTATATGAATCATATATGGGGTCCCCAAAACTATGATTATTGATTTCAAATATAACATCCAACTCTTCATGAAATGGATAAATGCATGTGCTTTCCATCTCATGGAATTTCGGAATGCATTCCTCCCATCTATGATTATGAAATTGATTAGGATACCCCAAGATGTCTGAGAAAACCATTAGAATATTCTCTGAAGTGCCGAGTTATGCACTACAGAGTAGCACTGAAGAGGTTAAAACATCCACTCTACAGGATCTCCAAGAAATAACATCATTATTTGTCCATTACTATAAAGGAGATGTACTAGAAGATTTGCCTGGACTTGTTGATTTCACCGTTAAGTTGAACCATTAAGTTGAATCCTAATATACACAATTCTGTGGACCTTTTCATAGATAATTTTGCACACTTTTAAATGGATAACAACATGTTAATGATAATTCAAGGCAGCAATAAAAATCATAAGACAGAAGTAAAACTTCACCCTGAGCACTTTTAATCTTGGGCAATGATTAAGCATTTCAAGCGTGTCTGGACAGTCCATCCACCCTCTTCCCTAAGTCACTGCCTCAAATTAATTCTCAACAAACCACAAAAAAATTAATTTTGGGTGCAATCTTAGCATAAATATATTAGTCCTAGGTTTGTTGCAACTGTGGAGAAGGCACCCTAGGCATAAAAAAGGAACTGCTGTGCACATTCAGGAAAATTGGAGCTGCATATAATGATGAACCTGCATGTAAGGTGATGAGCAGCAATTGGAGGCTACCCTAATCAAGTAAGTCCTTCAACAATATACCTCAGATAGGTCATATCATTGATGTATCTCAAGATACTTTCAACAACAATAACATCCACCTTCAACCCTGTCACAAAGAATGGCAAGCTTGTTTTAATAGAGAAAACAAAAGGTAGGTCGGATTGATTCTTTTATTATGAAAGAAGGTAGGTCATATTGATGGGTTTACTCCTAAATTTTGTTGAAGATGTTAATCCAACAAAATGACCATTTCGATTTTTCCACCACTTAATTTAGGGTTATTCCCCTCGGCCTTTGAAATTTTTTTGATGCAATTTATGTAACTTCGATTCTTCAAATTCATGATATAGCAAGCCTTGGGCATACACATTTTGTATGTACCTCAAATTATAGATGGATTGTGCAATAAACTTGGCCCAATATCCTGATTCGGCCGTGAGGTGCTTAGTTCACTGGAAATTGGGTTAGGTAATACTTGGCCATTAATGGACAATCATGAATCTTATGGTTTATTCTTTGGGTTTTGAAGCAAGTACTAGGTATTTTGATGTCCTCCATTTGTTATTTGAACATTTTATGTCAAATGTCACAGTGTCTGATTTTTGTTTGCCCCTCTTACATTGAACACGAGAAGATGACCTTTGTGGTTTAGATAGTTGGTTAGCTTTAGAATTATTCCCCGGTGTGAGTGATCTTTGATGTTTCCTTGCCCTTTTTCCATCCCCTTGGTTTACAAAATCAAACGGTTCTTCATATGTTTGTAGAAGATTTCTCTTGATTTGATTGAAGCTCCTAGTACATATAATAGACTGTTCTATTTGTAGAGACTGTTGAAGATTAAAAAGGTTTAATTTATCCCCAGACAATTATAGTGAACCTATATGTGGTGTTTAAGAATCTAACTTCAACCTATTTTATGATGGAGTAGAGAAGGAAAAATTTGAGCTTCTCTTCTTGAAGCCTTCTGTATATGCTTAATAATCTCAACACAAACCAATTGATGCCTCTCAAAGAGTATATACGACTACAATTTGTTTCAAACCTCAAGTTTGTGAAAACAACAACAATATCTTACACAAATGATGAGAGAATAATAAAAGATCAACAAGCATTAGTGTCACTTGAAACATAGAGCATAGAATCTAATGATAAAGAAGACGATGGTGTTCTTGTTGACAAGATTAGGTTAATCTATTCCTCCTTGATGAGTGATCACAAAAGGACAAGAACTTGAGTCGAAGTTGGAGGTGAACCAAACCATTTTCTAATTTTTCTCCAAGTGGAAAGAGAGGAAAGGTCCAAAATCCATTCAAGTTTAATATGGTTGGTTGGAGAAAAAGACTTTGTCATATTGATCAAAGTAGAATGCAAGCCATTTAATGCAACCCTATTAGGAAATTGACAAGAGAATAGCACAGGATGAACAACAGTAGCATCACTTGAAACACATATCATAGAAAGTAATGATAAAGAGAAAAGGAAACAATCTATTTGGGTAAGTGTTTTGAGCCTTGTCTCACTATATTTAGAAGACAATTTCAAAGGATTCATCAAATCATTGAGGAAGGCATGATACAGTTAATTTAAGAGCCTTTTGATTTGTGCGGAATAGTATTTTTTGGTTCTTTCTACTATGTGATTTCCTTAGGGTTGCCTTAGGGTTGAAAATGAATATGGGAAAACAAGTTAGCATTGCCTTAGGGTTGAAAATTAATAAGGGAAAACAAGCATCATCATGACAAGATAAAAGGAATAAATCAACAAATATTACACTCTGATATAAATGTATTTAAAGCATTGCTTTCATTCTTGAATGTGCCAAGTAGCAGATCTGGAAATGTCCGCTCTTCAACACCATGGATTAGATATATATATATATATATATATATATATATATATATGATTGCTGTAGGTTACCACTGGGAAATGTGCCTCCAAGAATGCCTGTAGCACTTGGTCTGATTTATTCCATTATTTTGGTGGTACCTATTTGAAATATCCCAACTATGTTCAAGTTAGCGTTGCCTTAGGGTTGAAAATTAATATGGTAATGTTATACCATAAATTACTATCCAAAATTGTCTTAAATATGGGATGGAACATTGTAAAATAATATTTCCAAATCAACACTACCTTCTAGGGTTCCATATTCATTTGCAAGGCAGAACTTGTGACATGAAGATACATACTAGATCAGCATAAAACTGTGTTGCTTTGAGCAGTATGGGTGAAAAATAGAAGACTACAAATCAATGATAAGTTAGGGATAATCTTCATTATAAAAGGACCTTTGGGTAGGCAGAACAGGGCATCAATTCATCCTCCATTAGAGTCCTTCAACCATTCATCTCTCTCCCCTTCGTTCGTAGGTCTCAAAATATTTACTTTGGGAACAAAGTACTTATACAATTCGATCAAAGCCATCAGCTGTGCAAGATCCTGAAATCAAGGATATTGTTTCATGTCTCACTTTTGTTGTCAAAAGGAAGAGTGAAAAGTTAGGAAGTACCAAAGCTAGTCATTATGTGCATGTGCACTTAATGTAGGGAGAGAAGTCATGTCTACTTTTTTGTTCTTGAATGGGAGCAATGATGAAACCAAAACAGTGGCTTATAGATGGATATTTAATAACCATGGGAAGATTCATGAGTTAGTCATAATACAGTCCAATGTAGTGTTGTAGTATTTCCACTATGCAAATAAGGCATTGACTTGATAGTCACAATCCCATTAGTATGATAAATTGTGGGAGAGAGAAAAACATCCCTACACAAATATTAACCAATAAGTATGGTTTTGTTGTATCATTTGGAGAATAACATCCTCTAACAATAGTTGTTATTATGACTCTTAAAGGGTCCTACATGAGATCCGGGCACTTTTAGGTAAAATGGATAATCATCTACAACATCACAACAACATTCATGGGAAAACTAAAAACCACTTATAACCATCAAAAGTAAGGGTTACAACAACAACGACTGTAGAGTAAGGAGAGAGGAGTGGCCAATAAATTGAATATTCGGGCCAATGTAGAGTGGAGAAGTGACCTAGATGTTTGGAAGAAGAGATTAACCAAGATTCCTTGAAAAAGGAACTCATGTCAAAGATGCTTTTTGAGGGAAGTGACCAACATAACAACTCCGTATCACTTCTATCTGAAGTAAATGTAGACGAATGCAAAGATATGTTCTTTCAAGGAGATAGTCCATTAAAGGAGAACCTACAGGCCCTGTACAGACATATATTAGCATAAATTGTAGTGTTATATTTACTGCATATGCATAAAAGTTCGTCTCAAGCTTGACAACATTGAAAGGATAAAGTCTAATGGGCACAAGCATACATATGAAGTTTGTGAATGGACAAAGGGTATTTGGAACTCTTCCGAAAGAAGTTTGTGTAGTGTTTGTTGTTATGGATTACAGAGACCTATGCATTGAATCTTTTAATGTAATGAGGACCAAGAGAATTAGACATAGACTCATTAAATATGCAAATATTATTGTTGAAATGGGGTTAGGCCAGTAATAAGAACACCTCCATATCCAAATACACAACCACCATCATCGCTTCAACATTCTACATGTCATCATACTTGATATATGTGATGTATGTTTCTAACATATTTCGAGAGACGTGAAAGCATTGGTGACCAAGCAAAGTTCCCATCCATGTATATTGCCAAATCCTTTAGTAACACACATTTACAATACATTATATAAATATTTGTGAGCATATCATAGTGCCCATGTATAACATGATATTTTGTGAGCCCATGCAATACATGTTAGGAAAAGGCAATGCAAGCAATAAATGAGAATGGAGACTTGTATGTAACTAAAAGAGGGGCATACATTAGAATTTTTAGGGCTACCAAATTCCCACACCTATTACCCAAACTCATTCTTGACAAGATTTTTCTTTAGGAAGTAGGAAACTTTTTTGCTTATAAGTCTTTCCAATTTTTTTGCTATGATTTTGCCAATTTTTTTCCCGATCATGGTGCAGGTAGAACCAAGTAGGTATTTGTCAGGCTTGTCTTCCTTCAGCGAGGGTATTTTGGGAAGGCTAGAGGAAAGTGAGGCATCCAGTAGGTCTAAAAGGGCCATATCAACTAGATGTTAGAAGATCAAAAGAAAATTCAATAAACGCACAGAAATTTTTCTCAAAGGAGGGGAGTCATGTTCCTATGATGATGAGACAGTGGGAGACATCGAGGTGCCCTTCAGGTACAAACACCTATTGAAACAATGGGTGCCTAGGGATCTTTCTCAAGTAAAAACTGATTTTTGTGTGAATGAGAGGATATATAGAATTGCACCATCGTCATTGTATGGATTGGGGTTGTTTTGCATGGACGACATAAACGTTGGATACGACAGATGTACATAATTGATGGAGTATATTGGACCCTCTTACAACTATAGTGATTGGATGCGCCTGGTCCAATATACATGAAGCATGTGTAGATATGGGTTGTCAATGAATTATATACAATTGAAAGACAAAGCTCAAAATAAAGGAGCGGCGTTGTAAATGGATGGAAGGCCAAAAACAACTGGTAATATTGCGGGGTTTATAAACAGTACACAACCGGGGTCTACACTTAAGCAACCCAACTGCATATTTGAGTCACGTGAAGGAAACCGTGTCTTTGTATGTGCAATTAAATCAATAGCTACTGGCGAAGAACTACTTATTAATTACAATTTGAATCGTGTAGATACAAACACGGTTAGTATGGTTGTGGTACATCCAACAATTTAACCAACCTTTTATTAATAATTTTAACATCTATAGGATTTTTCATTAGCATGTAATTGTAATTTTCTACTTTTATGGTTTCGTTAGGTAATTTTTAGTATGTTTTTAATGCAGGGTTCTCTTAGGGGCACCTCCCTCTCCGTACATGTTTGTAGACCTGAGTCAAGGCAGCAGGTATAAATCGATATTGCCAATGTAATAAATTTAGGATGGACATACAGATCTATTGTTATGTATTTCCATTAGTATATTCGGTTCGTTTGTATAATCTTATCTATTTTCCATGCAGAGTGTTGATTAGGGAATCCAACCGGGTATTGAACAGCCGACTACAGCAATGGGGCAACAAGAAAGCATGAATGTAATTCTCCATTTCAAATACTTTAAAGTCGTAAACATGTATGCATAATGTTTATTTTGTTATGTATTTTTTCATTTTTATGTTTGCGTTCATGATGATAATGTTGTCTACCTTTTTTGCAGGTTGACCGAGGAAAGTCCCCAACTGTTGATCAGACGATTGGAGCCTCGAGGCAACCAGTAAACCTAAATGTAATTCCACATTATAAATACTTCAAAAACGTACACATATAAAACATGTAGCATAGTGCTTATTTCTGTTTTGTATTTGTTAGCTTTTACATATTGCGTCCATTGTGATAATGTTCTCTACTTTTTTTGCAGGTGGCTAATCGGGGTAAGTCCCCATCTGTTGATCAGATCACACCCTCGTCTAGGCATCAGGTAATCCTAGATGTGATACTATGAATCTATCATGATAGACAATTTTTGTTAATATAATTGTTTGCGCATACTATTGCTTCAAAGACTAAGCAATTTTTTATATATTTCTGTTGCAGACAGGGGATTCAGTTTATGAAACATCGTCTCAAAACTCTTTACAGAATGAGGTCTTCCGGTTGATGAGAGATAGTGAAATTAGAGAGTTTGCAGACCCGTTGAGGGTGCTACAAAAGACCAAGGAAAAACAAAATGAGGAACTGATTCTTCTGACATTAGCAGTTCCACAAACAAAAGGGATCGAAAACATGATTCAATTGTTGTTACAACAACGTAAACAATTGGAAGTAAATTCTCAAATAATAATGTGAATTCATTTATAAAAACTTTATAATATTTGATTTTATATGCTATTGAACTTATAATACAATGGTTTGAATTTACAACGTGTTATGGATATTATCAGTGGTGGTCAAGGCAATGTTGGTCCCACTAACCAAACCACTCCACGTACACCACATACTACTCCCATATTGTCCACTGAACAGTCAGCAACACCCCCAAGGGCAGCAGAGGGTGCAACCGATGTTACCCCACCCGCAACAAATGCTACAGAAGAAGGGGTGGATGCAGGGTTAGATAGAGATGTGGATGTATTTCCTAGATCTTCTCGTGTCACTAGCACTGGTTCAATAGTGTGTACATTTTTGGTGAATGAAGAACTGGTTCTAATAAAGATAGAGAGGATTCCAGGTCATTATAGATTGTTCAATTTAGTTTTTATAATTTGTATCTAATATACCAATAATATTTTTTAATGTTGAATAATGATGGCATTAATGTTTTGTAGGAAATGATATATTTTATAAACATATGAATGATTTGGCCTTGGAGATCACCATCCGCACAATGTGGAACAAGCATCCAAAATATTTAAAGGATGAGTTGACTAATCGCTTGGTTGGTCTATTCGGAAAAGATACCTTCGATTCATCGAAGGTCCTACAGAAGGATAAAAAGCATTTGAAGATTGTATGAGATCAGTATAGGGTTCACCTTGAAAAGAACCCTAGGTATGAGCGCCCTCCAATGATTCCATCTATGGAGTGGAAAGCCCTGGTGGAAGATGGAAAAGAGAAGGGCTTGAGAAAATCAGGAAAGATACCACCAAGAACAAGGAGGTATGCAATGCAATCCAAAATGTAGTGGTAAGACTTATTATTACTAGTTTTTATATCAAATTTGGTACATCGACTAACATATTTCAAAACTTGATTAGTCTCACGAACACATCTAAGGCCACCAAGGTAAGAATTGAAAAAATTGGCCAACACAAGCTTGGTCCTGGTGGTTACTTGAACTTGGTGGCCCGATATGTAAGTATCACAAAACCTGAATCCGCATCCAAATATCATACAGATAATTATTTTCATTTTGTTATGGAAAAAAAATGTAAAATTAATGACATCATGCAAATATGAAGGCTGTCCAGTTCAAAGAATTTCCCAGTGCGGATTACATGAAGCTTGGCTTCAAACAGGGCTTTGACGCCGTTGTTGAACACCAGAAAATCTTGTCTGGGCATACTGCACAAGCTGATCCATATGGTGTGCAGGTATGTAAAAACTGTATAGTTTAATGATAATTTATTAATTCTCATGCAATTTATTCCTTATAAATAAATTAACATATTCATTATTTATTCCTTTTTGAGCAAGAAAGTAATGATCCCGTTAATGTCGAGGATGTACATGACCAACCAGATGAAGATCATGCTTCGATTCCTGATAATGAATTTATTAATGTGCTACTATTTTGTATTGATAATTGCAGATGATGAACATTAATTCTAATTCTACATAATTCAACTGCAGAGCATGTAGATGCAGATAACACTAAACAGGTTGGGCCTGTACAAGATAATGTTGAACATGCTGATGTTCCCATGGCAGGTAAAAACACATATTCGTAATGTTTTTTAAATGAATTACTCATATTTATAAAAATATAAATATATTAATGAAAGATTTTGACATTACTGCAAAAATTCATCGCCCCTCGTCGGAAGTTCAACCTTGCGAGCAGACTAGTAGGGAGACCGAGGATCAGATTCCGGAAGATGTGTCTCTAACTAAATATTTAAAGAAAAGAAAAGTAAAAAGGAAGTGATTAAAGAGATTTTGAGTAATTCTTATTTATAATAAAAAAATTTCATGGTTTTTTTCTCTGTTTCATGAATGAATGTTTAAATGATTGCTTTAATGAATGGTTTATTGATTTTTTTATCTACCATTGACTAAATGAATGGTTTAATGAATGATTTTTTTAGTTGTTGAATGATTGAATGGTTTAATGAATGATTTAATGAAAGCATCTTTCAGCTATTGAGTGAAATAATGTGCAGTAGATGCATTGTTATTTGGATTGTGAAATAAATTGTTATTTGCAAGTAGATGCATTGGGTTTGGGGAATTGAGAGTGATGTGAGGGGGGGGGGGGGGGGCCATAAGAGATTCTACCTTCGCGTGGTTGGTCCTGTTTAGTAGAGAATACTAAATTATTCTCGAAACAGAGAGGAGCTCAATGAATGGTAAGGAAGAATACATTAAAAAACAACTATTTCTATAATTTTAGTGTATAATTTTCACTATTGCTATTTGAATCCTCCATTGGAACTTGTTACAGATAGCGTTGAGAAACATTTCCATAGTTAAGAGGAAAGGAATGGTGTTTTGATGTGATCGATGGACTTATATACATGGTGTTTTTGGTTATCCATGTTTTATCAGGTGATCTATTATTAACAATTAATTTACTTGGTGATTTGAATAGTATTGTAATTTACATTGTAATAGTATTGTATTTATTTAGATTGGTTTTGTTATTTTCATAAACAAACATAAATTTATTTGATGGGTCCTAACATGAAACTATTGCAACAGGACAAAATTTAAAGTATGTTGAATGATGTTTTGAAAGGTAAAGCATAAGAAGACAGTGTGGAGCTCCACGAATCAAGGTATAATTATGTTTTCTTTTGTTTGATTGAGCTGTGTATTGGGTATTTATGCATGTGCACTCTCACACAGATTTAGTTGATGATGATGATTACCATACATTCAGGCGAACTTTGTTCTATCTAATCTAAAAACTTACCTTAAATAGTTTGATTTATATGGATAACTGGCCCCTTGGTAATACTTTACCAATTCCATATGTACATGAAAATATATGGGAAATGGCCATTTTTCGTCGGACATATGGCTATGAATTACATTTTATTCATTCGTCGTATTGTTTTAACATTGAATGACCCAAGTAAAACTTATATGCATGTGCATGACATTGAATTGAAGGATCATAAGAGGGCACACTAGCTGACATAGTTGAAATACCTCGTAAATGGAAGTGGATTCCTCTAAGGATGAATTATATGGATTGGATGAACATTTTTAAGCCTCATGTGATATATAGAGGAGCATGTATAACACATAAATGTTGCCATACTTCTTCATTGTTAAGTTTTTTTTGCCTAGATTGTACCTTCACTATGCTAGGAAAGGTGCACAAAACTCTTGAAACATGAGTCAAAGGTGGATTATCCCTAAATGAAAGTGAAGACAAGCCAGTAGGGCCAACGTTTCTGAAAACTTCACCATACAGTGCTTAAAAATCAACATAATATGCCATGTGTGCTTCCTAGAAATGATAATGTTGAAGTGCTACTGTTGAGTCGACACCAAGAGATAGTTCTTTGCTGCTACAATATGCCCAAGGACACTTTTATGCTATAGTTCTTTACACATATCTCACCCAGACATGGTATTTTGAAACCTATTGTTGTGTTATACCCATTAGTTTTCCCTAGATTTCAAGGTTTAGAGCCATTCTCATCAATACATCTTCCCAAAATTGGATTACTGCTCACTACGAGGTCAAATAGGGCTGAGAAATGATTTTAAGGACCATTATGTGCCCAACAACATGGATATTTAGGGTCATTATTGTTGTTCATTACACCATACTTCCCATAGACATGGATTTACTTCTCTAATATCCACAAACTCTACCCAAAACAAGCTCAAAGTCATATCAGACTTTCTAGATTTCACTGTTTACTACTGATACTTATTATAAAAAATTCCCAGGTCTAAGTTTTAGCCACTTTATGTAGGTTTCCAACCGTGTAATGCTACAAACATAAATATAATTAATTAGAATTAATTTAAAAGTCAATAAATTAAGCTTAGCATCAAATGGAAATTTAAGGGAAAAACCTATTAGCTAGAATGGCTTTGATACCAATGTAGCAACTGAAGTGCTAAATTAACATAAATTAACATATTAAGTGCCTTTCTCTTCCTCGAGATCCACCATTTCCTTATCTTCATTTATCTTAATTAGTAGTCTCAACCTTGAGACCTACCATTTGCATGCCATTGTAGACTCTCTGAGTAGGATACCATTCTATTAGCTTTCCCAGCCTCTACGGTTGGCTATAGCCACCTACCTCTCATGTAGCATTTCAATCCATTTTCCGAATACCCTCTCAAACACTATGAAACTACTTTTTCTAGATGTATATGTAAATCCTGTGCTTATTAGTCCAAACTTAATATTTTTTACAATACATGTTTGTATGTAAACACTATACTGAGTATGTGCCCTACTTGTTTCAAAGGTGTTATTGGTATGCTTGATTAGGAAGTGATTCTTTACTAGTTATTTAATTAACAAACATCATTTCAATTTACTGAGTGGTTAGTCATGCATATGAAGCTTCAAGATAGGAACTTGAGTTTCCTCTATTGTATCCTGCATTTATGCTCGAAACTGTACTCTTAATTTCCTATATGCAAGTTCTCTTTAGTATCATATCGCTCTCTTATTAGGGTTACAGTTTGTATGCATGGTCAAAGGCAGTTGGTTGGTCACCTCACTCACGGTCCATCCAATGAAAATCCTATGAACAAAATGGCCCAATTGAATGGATTGAAGGGACTCAAGAGCGAACTGAGTTTTCATGAATACTGCAAGCTTGATTAAACTCTAATATTATAACCCCTACAAAACTTTGTTTTTTTTATGGTTCAGACTGTAAATATTTGTGTCAAGACCTCATGCTAGCTAAATATACAGTCTTACAAGCCTCATCCTCCATAGATCCTACCGATCAATTTCCGATCAAAACTGGGAATTTTAGTATCCTTTCCCAATCATCATTCGGATTCCACATGCCAAGTCTTCCATTTAATTAAATATTATAGTGAGAATTTTGGAAGCTATCATAGTTAAAGACAAGAACCACTCTCAACCAATGGAAAACCTCAAAGTGGTAAGGGTCTTGAAGGTCTTCATTCTTATTGCAGATTTATTTTTGTGCTTGTGATGAGTTGAGGTCTATTTTCATCCCCTTTTTAGACCCATAATCCACTATTGGTATTTTTATTTAACTCTGATGCTAGAAAAGGTAAATTGGGTAGAGTTCATCACCACGAGCCTACTTCAAGTGATTCATTGCTATCCTTTTGGTGATCAAGTGTGCTCATCACCTTTATTCATAGTTGCCCAAGTGTCTGCTTAAGCTGTATGTAGTATATCTTTGAAATATGAGAACAATGTTCACAGATTCCCGAGATTCAAATAATTCCAGATGCCTTAAAATAACTTTCAAACTTCCTCAGTGATGTGTACCCCTTGGTAAATCAATTCCTTGATCAATCATAAACATAATGCTTGGGTACCATTTGTTTAGGCTGTTTCTCGTCCTCTGCCTATAGTGGATTTTAAGCATTCCATTTTATACCTCCTAGTTTTTCTTCACATTTATAGAATTAGATGGGTTTTAGTGTCTGATGCAAATAGCCTGGCTTCGAGGTTCTTTCCCAAGGAAAACATGTTTTTATTGAAGAAATCCCATTTGTAGCCATAACTTTTGATAATGCTATGAGCCATAATAGGAAATTAGCTGAAATTTTGATGTTGTACATCTATTTAAATAGAATTGTAGTCTGAATTAATTCCTTGCTTGGTCGACTTTGATATTCTTATGAGTTTATTTGCATTCCATTTCACAGGCTTAGGAAAGACTAATAAGGTTACATGGATTCTCATCAAAAAATGATTTCTTGAGGTTTCTGACTAATTGTTCATCTGGGTAGTTACCCGGAAGCTGGCAGTAATATACACTACATAAGAGATTGTTTGTGAAATGCTCTCAGTACAGGTATCTGCGGGAAGTGAATTTTATTCCAGTGTGATGGTTTTCATAACTGCCTATTTCAGCTATGTTGTCTAGACTCTATATTGGTAACAATATTTATATCCTTGTTTGTGATTGTAAATTAAAATTATAATGTAGTATTTTGAACTTTTGAACATTATATACTTGTAACATAGAGTAACATCCAGTCAGTTTACATTACAATAATGCTGAGAAGCAAGCTATCTTAGCCAATGTTTTGCCTCTGTGTAGAATTTCATGACTATTCTCAATGTTGGTATTAGGTAAAGAAATGGACTTCATAATTTTCAACACATTATAATTTGTGTTGAAATCATAAGAACAAGAGGTAAACCATGCTCCTACCCTAGATTAATCTAATGCTATGTCATTGGTTGTGATCTACTTAGAGATGACAATATCAGTATTCATGTGTATTTTTTAAGTTGCAATTTAACATCCACAAAAGGCGTAACTACACAGTCACTGAATGAGAATGGTTAGCAATCATGCATAACATTTAAAAATTCTGATATTATTTGATTCCTAGTCCTAAGACCTTTTGAACTACCATTTTAGAACTTGGAAATCATGTTCAAGTTAGTGTTGAGTTATTTGAGTTGTTTGAGTTAAGATCATTCAATTCATTTCATCAAGATAGTCTATTTAAATATTGACATAGTAAAAGACCTAACATTATAAGAGATTCAATAATGTAATAGTTAAAACTTAGGTTATCTAAGGTTGAATATCACATTTTGTCAGAGCCTCGCAATAAGACATTGAACTTATTAGCCAAAAACATTTGAAATCAAAGGGTAAACTAATTGGTGAATGGAAATCTTTCAAATGAAATATTTTTTTGAAATACATTGGAGAGCATGAATGCTGAGTTTTTAATAGGTCATTCATGATATCAATTGAAATATATTTTTGGTATGAACAGGGATATCAAAATTGTTAGGTTTGGAATATGCTCGTGGGAATATACACCTTTCTAAATCTCCCTAGGGGGCAAACAAACCAATTAGTGCAATGTGCACTAACAACTTCTCTTTAATATTCATACCGTTAAAAAAGAATTGATCTCTTAGATATGTGTCATAAGGTATCTCACCACTATTCTTATGTCAATCATGCATGTATTGGTGAGGTTGTTATTCAAGAGCACCTTCTAGGAAATTTTCACACTCTAGTACAGACTCTAGAGTAGTCAGTGATGCATGTATTGTTGAGTTTGTTCTTCAGGAGAATCTACTAGGAATTGATGACACTCTAGTATAGTGTAGTCATTGCTTCATACATTTTCAATAGCCGATTTTCCTACAATATGAGGGATTAGGTGTCATTTTGTTAGCCTATTTTCATTGAATCCATAATTATCATCCTTGATTTTTTTTCTCATATTGACCCTATCGTTGGGGATTCAAGCAGGTTGCTCCTAGTGATTCAAGAAGGAGGAGAGATAGTATTTGGTGGTGTTGATCCTAATCACTTCAAGTGTAAACATCAATATGCTCCTGTTACTCGAAAGGGTTATTGGAAGGTATGTAATAGAATCATGTTAGTTTTCCAGGTTTAAGATTGACTGTATTTAAGGATAAACACATGCATACCATGTTCTTTTTATGAGTCATAGTTACTAGTAGGTATGTAATGGGATTATTCTACTCTAATAAATCGATGTTGCTAATACTAGATACATGCATGCTAGTTTCAATCTATTTAACTAACTATTCAAGTGTATTTATGAGAGAATTTTCCTCTTGTAGCAAAGATTGAGGTTCTAGCTCAATTACTTTGCTACTCTCATTAACCAACGGGGTACAATCTTGAGCATTTGCTATAGATTCACCACTATGGGATATCAAAACTTTGTCCACCTGAAATTCTAAATCCCCAATGTGAGCCATCTCACCATTAATGTTTGAGAAAATGCAACACCAATATTCTTGTGATGACCATGCAATTTGTAAATAAACTTCACCCAACCTATATTCTAAAATTATTGCAAAACATCTTGGTAAGTATCAATTAACTCTGAACTATTCTGTTTTTTCCAATGCATCATCCCCATGAGCATGAAGAGTATTAAGAATACTGGTAAATGATACACCCAAGGGTTTGGGGAAAGACTAAGGCAAACCCTTACTGAAAATGGGGATTATGAGAACCCTCAAGAATGATCGAAAGGTATCACACACAAAACAAATCTCTTAGTATCTTTGTTTTGATCAACCATATCCTTTCATGAATGTATGGATGTCTTGTCTATCATCTATTTGTTGCGCGCTAACTCCAAGGTGGCACCCTTCATAAATGACACTTCTAGATTTGAAATCAAAGGGTAAATTAACTGGTGAATGGCATCCTTTCATTTTTTTTTGTTAATTACACAACCACCCGTCGCATTTTCAATCGCTGTTGGACACGCCCTTGTTGCATCTTCGATGTCTCTCCAAATACGTCCAATGGGACTGCCATGGCTTCGATAGCCAAGCTCGTCAAATAGACATCGCAACACCTACGACTATGTGTCGGCCTTTGGACATCATGGTGTCGGACTTTCAAAATTTCAATTTTTTTTTGTTAAAGATCCCACAGTCTTTGTTGTCGGTCAGTCGACGCACGATCGTCGCATATTCGATGTCCATCCAAAAACGTCCGACGGGAATGCGATGGCTTCGATGGGATCAGACATCAGATATCTATCGGAAATCCGACACAAACATCAACTTGTTTGCAACACATCTTAGTGACATTCGACACGAATCTGTCGGAATTTTCGACAGCAGAATGCAGAATCTAGGACGTCATGGTGTCGAAAGTTCGACGACATAATAATAATTTTTTTTAGCCATATTTGGTTGGAATTCGACGATGGTGTGGTCGGATCTTCAACAGGTATTGGAATGACATCGAAAATTCGACTATTTTTCACCGACAGAAAAAAAAAAAAAATGCCTGTGTCGAATAACCGACAAGGCATTGTCGAATTTTAGACATGGAAGCCGTCAGATTTTGGGCTCAATTTTTGTTGTGTTCTGTTCCCAGAATTAATGTGTAATGGTATTCAGGTTGTTTATTGCTTTTCTCCTTGATCATTAGCATAGATTCATCAAATTATCTTATTACTTTTATTCTTGTATCTTGTCCTTTGTATCTTTTGCAGGTGTCTCTTCTTTACTGTTGGATCGCAACAAGCATCGAGAAGGAAAGGTTAAACTCAGAAATTGGTATAAAAGCTTCACATTCAAGTAGTTTGATAATATAGGGAAAGGTTGCATAGCTGCACTTGTTTTGTTCTAGATCTAAACAATTTAAACTAGGGAAATGGTTTTTGTCCGCACTGACCACATTTTTCTGGTAACAAAATTTCCAACCATACTGGGGAAATATCTATACATCTTATAGTTTGGTTTTGATTTGTGTTTCACTACAAAATATAAGTTTTTCTTTTGTTCTTCAAAGGGTGTGAAATTCACTTTATTTTAGTCCTAATTTGCCTCTCCAGGTCAGTAATTGATCTTAGAAAATTTCAAATTATTCATTGTTTGTTGAATTTGAAGGTGTTTATCATTTTGTGGATCCTTATTTGTGCCGACACACCTGGGTTGTTTTCATCCATTGTCATCCATTCTCTGACACTTTTTTCTTTTGTTGATAGAGCGTCGCTAACACTTATTGAAAAAATACAACTGGCATCACCGATGCCTTTGCTTAGTGGACAAGGAGCGTCGACTAAGGGAGGACACACTGGTATCAACCTGCAACATGCGTCGAGGTAGGTATTCAATGACCCTTTTGGATTGATTCTATACTATAGTTGGGGATGTTTTTAGCTTGCATATTAAGCGAAATGAAGTGCATTTTTAAAATTATATATTCTGCAGTCTCTTTGAATTATATGATCTTTGCATTCCAAGAAGAGTTTATGTTTCTTGCATCAAATTTTACATTTGTTTCTTTGCTTGAAAGCTCTTGCTCTTTTCTGTGGATTGTATTCATTGAAATCAAAAAATTTTCATTTCATTTTTGTGTGCATGGGTTGAGTTTGTCTTGAGTTATCTTATCTTGGGATTGATGTTTGTTTCCTTAGATCTCTGTAGAAGAGGAAAATTGATCTTTCGTTTTCGTAATAGTTCAAAGAAAAAGTTTTCCTTTGATCTTCTTTATTAGATTGAAAATACTTGAAAATAAAAAAACAATTTGTTTTTGTTTTAGTTTAATTCAAAATTTCCTTTTGTTAAATCCCAGTTTTATATAATTTTTTTTTTCGTGTTTCATAATATATAAAGAATCTTTGTTTTAGTCTTTCATTGGAAAGGTTAATTTAATCTTTTTCTTCCTACCTTTAGAGATATATTTTCCATTTTTGTTGGAAAGATAGGAAACACAAGTCTATTTTCAAGTTTGGGTTTGTGTTATTCAATTTCTACTTTTGGGAAAAGAACCTCTTACTCTCTCATAAGAAGGGCATCCATTAAAAAAAATGAAAGATTTGCATCTCATCCTTGCATGGTTTTTGAGTCAGTCTTCACTCCATATGTCCATTTAACTGTTTCAGATAAAAATAAGCGCTAGTTAGGTTAAAATTCTTAGCAAGAAGTGTGTGATAGGTTAGAGACATGTTTCGACATCTTTAAGCGCATGAACTATCGTTTATTGCATGCACTGCATCATGGGGAGTGTGCGGTTCTTCCACGTACTTGTTGGTATATTGAAAGACCTTTCACGTTATTTTATGGTATATAGAAGGTACTTCACACTTTTATGGTATATAGAAGGTACTTCACATACTCAATGGTATATAGGAATACGGTTGTGCATTAGACATCACTACTACGGATTTGAGCTCCCACGTACCTTGTGTATATTGGGAGACACCATTATGGATCTTGACACCATCTAAGAAAATCCCTTTGGATGTCCTATCGACATAATACACCGAGAACAACACTTGGGGAGCTACTATCCACATGTCATTCAGGTAGTCAGGTATACATGCAAGGGTACGTTCCCAATCCTCCTTGTCGTGTATCACTGTTGGACCCTGCGATATATCGCGAGTTGTGATGGTTTGACAATCCTACGAGGATATTGAATTTTTATACCCTCCTTTAAAATGTTTGCTTGTTGATTTAGATTGAGTAGCACTTGTTGCATGTACAATTAAAAGTATTAAAGAGAGAGGTAGTTTTGTTACATAGCTATGGCTATGACTTCTAGGAATACCAACCAAAAGGCCCCTTCTCAAGGGGAACCTTTTGTTATTCATTCATTTATAAATGTTGGGCCTCCTCTCATGGTTACGTTAAGTCTTCCAGGATTGACTATACGATTACATGTATGGTTAATCTCCAGTCTGGTTATCCCAAGTACATCGATTGTTCCAAATCCCAACTCCCCATCACAAGAGCATGAACATAATGTTAATCTTTCACCTTCTTTTCTAGATGTGTCTTTTTCCCTTTCTCCTTCTTCACCTGTCAAAAGTTGTAATGCTAGTAATCAGGTGGATTAGAAGAAGAATAAAAGGAAGATTAAGAAGAGGAAGGGCAAACAAAAAAAAAATCTCAACCACTACTTCTCACAGTGCCGAGAGTGTTGATATGGCCACAAAAACACCTCGTAATCCTAAGTTCCCTTGCAGACTTTGCAAGGGTGACCTTTTCTTAAGGATTGTCATGGTTTGTCCCAAGTTTTAGAAGTGTGGTATAAGGCCTCTCAATGATCCATGTTATCAACCTCTAGACATCATGTTGGGTAAGAACCAACCTTGAGTATAGTTTACTTCTGGTTTACAACTAGTTATAAAATAAAACCAACTTTGAGCATAGTTTATTTCTAGTTTCAAGCTCGTTAAAAAATAAAAATGGCCTTGAGCATAGTTCTTATTTTATGTCAATCTTGTTAAAAATGAAACATATGTATTTGAGCATAGTTCCTATTCTGTGTTAAGCTCGTTAAAAAATGAAATAAATGTTTTTTAGCATAGTTTCCATTCTATGTCAAGCTCGTTAAAAAATGATACAGGTGACTTTGATCATAGCTTACTTTTGGTTTCAAGCTCATTAAAACGTAAAAACAACCTTGAGGATAGTTTACTTATAGTTTCAATCTCGTTAAAAAATAAAACAACTCTTGAGCATAATTCCCTTTTTGTGTTAAGCTCGTTAAAACATGAAATAGGTGTTATTGAGCATAATTTCATTCCCTTTGAAACTCGTTAAAAAATGAAATGGGATACCTCAAGCATAGTTATTTTCTATTTCAATCTTGTGTAAAAATGAAACAGGTCCCCATAAGCATAGTTATTTACTGTTTCAAGCTTATGTACAAATGAAACAGGTCATCATGAGCAGAGTTCCATTTTTTCGTGTCAAGCTCGCTAAAAAATGAAACAGGTTCTTCCATTGTGTCAAGTCTTTTAACTTGAACCTTCATTTCCTCCGCTTCTATCACTTGGTCTCCTTTCTTCCTCTGTATCTGGTGAACCTTTTCCTTGTGGTAACCCAGAGTTTAATTCGTGAAGCAAAAGAGTAGGCAGATGAAACGAAGCTTGGGGGGAATGTCTCCAACCTCTTTACATTATGTTGGAATTAAGCCACTTGACAGTTATACTAGGGGCAAGTACAAACCACTATACATGATTTTGGGAAAATACCCCTCATTGGGACTCATTTTGTGCACACTTTATTCTTAGTTTCGAACTCATTAAACAATGAAATGACATACTAAGCATAGTTTGTTCTCTGTTTCAAACTCATTAACAAATGAAGGAAATACCCTTGTTGATGTATTTGTAACTTCAGAATGTATTCATCCATATATCTTATGTATTGTACCCCGATGTTTATTCCGGGATGTGTTTGTAATGTATTTGAGTCATGTCACGCCCCGATGTTCCTATAGGGAGGTTCTATAATGTAAACAAGTCATGTCAAGTCATTGTGGGTAACCCTCCTATTGGTCAAGGGTTAAAGTCCCCTCAATTGTGGGGCCCTAGGGTTATTAGACTATCCTAGAGAAGTCGACCCTAGGTGAGTCATTATAAGTCGGGGCAATATTCCCCACCATTGTGTTAAGGATAACCCTCCTTGTTGGTCGGAGGAGGCAAAGTCCCCACAAGTTGTGGGGCACTAGGGTTATTAGACACTCCTAGAGATGTCGGTTCTAGTAAGTAATTGTTAAATGAGGACGACATGTTGGAGTGGGATTTAAGTGAATGAAAGAATATAAATAGAGAGTGAGCCTCTCTATTTATCACACACACACACTCACTCATTGGGACACATGAGTGAGAGAGAAGTTGCTAGGATTAGAGAGAGAGACTACTGCTGTCGGGAGATCATCTTTATGTTTTCGGGTTTTAATTTTGGTGCTGATTCTATCTTCGAGGAAGTTGCGGTGTTTTCTCCTTCATGGTTTCCCCGAGGAAAATTCTTTGTGTCTCTTGTATCTTGTGTTTATTGCTGTGCATGTTATTCACTCAGTTAAAGATCCTAAGATCATAATGCTAGTTTGAATGATAAAATCTAACATGGTATTAGAGCTAACCTGAGAAGAAGACATTGTGCAACTGCAGAAGCTAGGGCTTCTTACTTTTTGGGTCTCTCTCCACAATCCATCAGCAAAAGTATGCTAGGCTAACTCTCCATTGAAGGGCGCATCTTTTTGTCGAAGCAAAATTCGATTCCGAGCATTTTCAGTTTTTGGTGCGAGAAATTAGGGTTTCTTACAGAAGAGGAATTTTTGAGTGATACCGGAATAGGATTTATCTCCTCATCAAAATCAGAGTTTAGAGACTTGGATCAATATTTTTGGTTGGTTGAAACTCCAAGAAAGTCAAACCCTAGTTTGACCCGAGCTGGAAAAACCCTAAATACTAAAACTGATAAGTTTTGGTACATTTGCTATATCTTGGGATTGGAGAAGGCTCAGGCACTGACACTTTCACAGGATGAATTTAAAATCATGATTTAAACTGTATCCAAAATTCAGCCTCAGATTCACTATAGTATGGGAGATATGATCCAACCAAGTTAGGGTTCCAACCTCTTACAAGATTCATCCCTAAACATGACTCCTGGGGATAATTGATATATCTTGGGCTACAAAGGTCCAAATGAAATTTATGAAGATGTTCCAGAAAGGGGACAGATATTACTTTCTATGGTCTAAGTTTTAGACCCAGAAGATGAAACAGTGACACATGGCAGTTTGTACAACTTTGCTGTTTTGAACAGTCCTGTAAGAGGTCACATTGGGAAAATGATCATGAGTCCCAATTGGTGAAACCAATTCTGATGAAACCTATGGTGTTGGAACAAGGACATGTGAGGCTACCTTAATGCAAAGTTTTAGACACAGAGGAGCATTAGTTTTAGAGATATCGTAGAAAAAGTATCAAGCATTTCTGCAGAAGAAGTTGGTAAACTAGGGCTTCCTGTTCCAGGAGCTTCCCTCCACTATTTTCAGAAAAGGAGTACATTGGAAAACTAAACTTGAAGAGATATATCTTTCAATCCAATCAGATATGAAAGATTCCAAGTTTTGAAAATTAGGGTTTCTATGACAAGCCCTAGATCAACCAACTCCGGAACCAGGATGTACACCTCAAATCGGTAAGATCTAATCTTTTGCTATTTTCATTTGAGGTTCTCATTTCAAATTGATCTATCAAATCAGCTTGATGATAAGATTGGTGAAGTTGACAATTTCCAAGCATGGAAGTATATGATCTCTCTGAAGAAAATGAATTGGACACCTGCACAAGTAGAGAGGTTCCAGTTCCAGAGGGAGATGAGGCTAAAAGATTTACACAAGAAGAACTTAGTCAAGACCAAGAATATCATTGTTGATTCAATCATGGATCTCCTTGTACCACAAGTATCTCCCCTAAATACACCGAAAGAGATGTTTGATTCCTTGACCAAGCTATTTGAAGGGAAGAACACAAATCAGAAGATGACCTTAAGAAAACAATTGTAGAATGTGAAGATCCAGAATGCAGAGACCATACAGTCATACTTTACGAGGCCTCTCAAATCAAAGAACAACTTGTAGCAGTACAAGAAGAAGTGGAAAATGCAGAAGTGGTGATAGCCACCTTGAATGGCCTCCCAGGATCATGGGATTCATTCATGCGAGGAGTGTTTTCCAGAAGGAAGTGATTACTTTCAGCAGACTCCGGGAAGAAGAAGAAGCTCCACTCATGATAAGAGAAGAGAAGATGGGAGCAACTGAAGATCAAGCTCTCACCATCCAAAGAAGATACGTCAAGCGATGAGGAATATGAAGAACTCAACTCTTGAAGAACCTGTTATCAACCCAAATGGCACTTCTCCGTGCAAGTGCCGACATTCCCTATGTTGGTACACAAAAGGACATTTTTTGAAGATTGCCAAAACACTATAGATGGGTGTGACATGAGATGCATTTTCCTTTCAACCAGCCTACCATATTATTTTTCTAAGTGTTAATTGGCGTGCGTGACTATCTTCATTAAAACTCACGTATGTATGTGACTATCTTCATTGACAACTCGCGTACTGTACGCAACTATATCCATTGCAACCCGCGTACATGATCATACGTGGGTTTCGTTTAAGTAACTCACGTGTCATACGCGGGTTTCCTGTATTAATAGTCACGTACATATCCATTCGACATTAAAAAATATAAATAACAATTAATGGAGATTAGTTGGGCCCTAATCATTAACTACCCCAACCATCTCAACCTCGTCAACCTTCGCAACCACTCTATTTCCCAAAGTATAAATAGAGGCCTTGGGGAGGGCATTAACCAATCAAGTTTGGAGAGCAAAGTTATGCTGGTGGTATATCTTCAGAAGTCTTGGAGCAGTAGAACTCGGAGTGCTTTGGTTGCATAGGAGTCCTTTTCTTAGGCATTGGGTTGTACACTTATCTCATTCACTTATTGTTAATAAAGAGAATTCTTCTTCCAATAATGTGTTGAGTCTCTTTCATGTATTATGGTTGATGAATATATTTGATTAAGCACTATATATATTGTTTATCTAACCTATCATATATACATGTATAATATTGTACTTGGAGAATTTTTTCTTTGCAGGTGAAGGAGGTGCATCCCTAAAATATTTGGAGAGAAGCAGAGCGGAAGAAGATCAAGCTTGGATCAACCGTCGGTAATCGGGTGAGTCCAATATTTCTTCCTATTTCCTTTCTGTACTTTACTAGTGGCTAATTGTGTACAAGTTTTAGAAGTAAGTTGGTAACCCTAGACCCTAAGTTACAAGGGTGTTTAATCCTGAACAACAGAACTGGTGACTCCGCTGGGGAGCCTAGCCTGCTGTGGGTTAACTCTGTAGATCCTTGCCCAGTCTTTGCTTTGATTCAGTGTGTGGTGTTTTGTCTTGGTTCATGCTTGTAGTGGTGTTTGAAGACCTTTATAATTTTTATTTTTGTTGAAAATTTTTACTCTTGTATGCGGGTTGCTGTGCTACATAGTCGCGTACAGAGTTTTGTGTACGCGGGTTGCTGTATTAGACAGTCATGTACAGTACACGGGTTTCTCTTGTGAACAGTCGTGTACAAGTCTAAGCAACAAAATTTTTGGGGTTGGGTTGCTTGTCCCTATCCTTCTATGGATTTTGGCTTGCTTAGTGGTCTTTAGTACTGGCATTTCACTATAGGTTTGATAGCCCCGTTAACCATACTTCGTGCTTTTTGGTAATCCCTTGAGTTTCTATTGGTTGGATTGTCTTTCTTTCAGCAATTTGAAGTGGATTTTCCTGTTGGGCGATAGGTCCAAGTGCTGGTTGTCTGAATCAGTGATCAAGGTTCTAGATACCGTATATCCCATTCTATTTCTGAATAGTGTTGGTTTGTCACTTGCCTTTGATTGATTTCAGTGTTTTCTATTCATTGTGTCTTCCCAGTTGGGGGTGTTCCAAGTCTTCCTTAGGTGTTTGATTTTTGGTTTTTATAAATCTGCTTTACTTCATTTTGCTTACTTTATATAGTTAGATTTTTCAATCATACTCAAGAATTTTTGCATTTAGATGCATTAGTAATCTTTGAGGAATTTGAAAAGTGAAAAGAGAAGCATTGAAAACATTTGCATTTGAATTGCATATGGTAGTTTTACTTTCAGTTTTTAAATAAAATCTCAAAAATTGCAAAAAAAAAAGTCTTAGTTTTCTCTTTCATAGTTGCATTTTCATCAGTTTATATTTACAAAAAAAGAAAAAGAGAAGCTTGTTTTAAGTAGTGATCATTTTCTTTGAAATTGATTTATACACCTATTTTTTACATTTCTTATCGAGTCAATAACATCATAGTATTTCACTCCACTTGCCTTCTGAGTAAAAACAACCCTTAAAATGAACGCCATAATTAAAATTTATTAGTAATTTTTATTTTATAGGGCCATACACCTACTAGCTTAGGCTAGACTTGTGGGATAGGAAGTGTAAACTCCCCATAAGTACTTAAATTCAGACATAGTGGGCCATTCAATAGGTAAATCCTTCTCTTTATTGATATTATCTGGGAAGATCCTCTCAAACAGGAGTTAAGCACGAGGCCACGTGGAGGCATTGGACTGAGGAGATAACCTTCTGATTCCTTGTCGAGACGTAAACCAAGGTTTTTACGCATCTGGGGATTTTCTCCTAGACAGAGTTTCAGGCTCAGCTACCATGCCCATGCGTACTGATCAGGCTTGTGACTGTCCCCCCAGACGATTGGTATAGTTAAGGTAGCCGCTAGTCTCTTGACATCTAGGGTTTATACACAGGTAAAATGGAAGGTTATTTCTGGTTCACCTTGGACGGGCTTGGAAGGTAACCCTTGTTGAAAGTGTCGAAGGGTGGTGGGTGATTCCTCTGCTTGTGCCTAAGAACGTCTTCAAGGATGCCAAGAAACTGTCTCTCAACTTTCTTTAGGAAAGCATATCTTGTACCCTTTGTGATTGTTGAGGCTTTAGGAACTTTTTTGTAGTGATTGCTCTGTGGTTTGTCTGTGTTTAGCCTACCTTAGGGTTTGAATAGTCAAATTTACAACCATGGAGGACCTAGCTATCAGAAGGTCACGAAGGTTGCAAAACCTTCCTCCGCTTATTACATTGGAACCTTCACCCCCCCCTCAAAGGCGAAGATTGGACATAGATGGTTCTTTTGAACCGATAGGAGTTAGTGAAGTTCCAGGTGAACCAGAACTTAGGGCCAACCGTTTCAATTTAAACACAGTTGAGATAGAAGACTTGCAGGCTGACGAGTTTGCAAGGAATCTTAATACACCTCTAACTAACTTAAATGATCCTGTGATCATTCAGGTTTGTCCTTTCGATCCACCTGTGATTGGTGTCCTTGTGGGAAGAATAATGTCTACTGCAGGAAAAAGTTCTTTTATTTCCACCTCAGCCACTCCAGCTGAAGGGGTGCCACCTCCCTCGGTAGGTGCCCCTAGATCTAGTATACCTACTACGCCCTTAACTCCAGCGAGCTGAGTGGTTCAACCACCGGCTCCCACAAGCCTAGCAGGTGCTTCTGGTGGTATGGTCACTGGGATTCCTTGTGTACCTACAGTTCCTACTTCCTTCACACACACTGCCCAGAGCGGTCCTATAGGATCCTCAGCTTTTGTCCAAGGATTTCCTTGGAATGAGGGGAACATTCCCCCATCCACTCCATACATAGGCCCAAAACCCTCATATGTAGGGGTGCATTTTGGAAACACTAAACCTTATTGTCAAGGTTTCCAAACTCTGGTTTCTGCTCCGTTCATGAGCTCTCCCTTTTCGCTTTTTAGCGGATGGATACCTGCTCATGTATTTCAAACCCCAGTTTCGACTAAGGCAGCCAGAACCTCTTATATTGCACCTCACACAAACAATACTATGGCTTATGGATGGAATCCTTTCCAAATCAACCCATCCACTTCACAACCAATAGCAGGGGGAAACCCCACCTTCACATATGGGAATACAGGGGCGAGTCCCTCTAATCCCCAAACTGGTACTTTTCGTGCTCCAGTTATACCTAAGCTTCCTTTCCTGGCAACATTAAACTTGCCATATTTGTCTAAACTAATGAATGACCTGGTGAGACATGATCCCTCCTGGCCATCCGTCCCTACCAAGCTTCCCTCGGATATCCCAAAATTCGAAGGCAAAGTTGGTGACGATCCTAGAGGTCATGCCACCACTTTCCATTTATGGTGCTCTTCCAACTCACTGAACGAAGATTCAGTTCGGTTGAGGCTGTTCCAAAGAACTTTGATGAGTACTGCAGCAAAATGGTACATTGAGTTGCCTTCCGCTGCGTTTAGTAGTTTTGGGACTTGGCTAACGCTTTCCTTAGTCACTTCCAGCTTCCTGTCCGATATGATTTTAGAATGGACTTGTTGTCTACCTTTTGGCAGAACAAGGCCACCCATATCTTGGATCACATGCAAGAGTGGAGGAGGCAGAAGAGCCTTATTAAAGCCACTATTCCTCCCGAGTTGTTATTAGAATGGTTCCTTAAATCCCTATTGCCTTATATATCTAAGGACGTATCTACTTTAGGAATGACGAATGGGGAAGAAGCTATCCTCAATGCCCAACAACTAGATTTGATATATTCTCAGTTTGGGATCTTATATGAGATTATCCCTGAGGCACCGAGGCCAACACACGATGCAGAGAAACCTAAGCCTAGACCCCATGCTGATGGTGTGGTTGGTTTCGTGAATTCTCCCATTGTAGAATATTTGGCCAAACAGCTCCATCAGCTGTCCGTCAAACATTCTATGGTGGAGGCAACAAAGGCTGCCCCCTCACCCCAAAATGCAAATGTTTTTACACAAACTTCTCAGAAGGGAAATCGACAGCCCGATGGGAAAATAAGAGAGGAAAGAAAAGGGAGGGAAACCAAAACAAGCAAAAACCCACAAACAATGCTGATGGGGGAAAGAAAGAAAAGAAGAAGGTGAAATTCCCATGTAAGTTGTGCCATGAAGATCACCTCACCCATCTTTGTCCCCTTATGGAACAAGCTTAGAAGATGTTAAAAGCTCAACAACCGGATGTCATGAAGGATCCTTTTCCCCAAGGACAGAATTCTGCTTTAGCTTCAAATGCAGCAGGGGGCATCCCAAATGCCCTTGACGCCAATTATATCAACATGGTTCGATCCCAAAATTTACTACAAACCAGGAATAAGAACTATGAAAAAGAGACCTCGGAGAAGGGTAAGTCCATAGGTGAAACTTCTAACCCTCTCATGATCGAGAAACCTGCCGAAATTATGCCCAAGATACCGAAAGGTGTCTTTAAGAAGACCTTGCATAATCCTAATGCTAGTGCTACAGCAAACTACTTCGTAGTTGAAGACTTAGCCAAAAATCCTTGTGCAATGTCGGCTTTAGAGGTGTTACAGAGTTGTCCCGCCCAGTGGGATGCACTCTTAGTAGCCTTAGGTAGTATGGACTCATCGAGTCTCATGGCGAAATTTAATTTGTCTGATGTCAAAATTCACCTACCTTATCATGTAGCCTTATCGATAGATGTCATCCATGGTGGAAAGACCATTGGAAGGGCAGTTGTTAACAAGGGTGATTCTACATGTATTATGTCCTTGTCTTGTGGGAAAGCTCTTGGATCCCTAGAGCTGGTCCCGTCAAACACCCTGCTTATTGCTTTCGACGGAAGGTCATTCCGTCCTGATGGTATCCTACCAGATTTTGAAATTAAGCTAGCAGGGAAAGCGATGTATGTTGAGGTAGAGGTGATTGATGCACCTTTGGATTATAATTTTCTCTTGGGAAGAAGTTGGACTTATGCCATGTCTGGTATTGCATCGATCGTCTTTTGGGTGGTAGTGTTTCCACATGAAGGGAAGTTGGTTACTGTTGACCAACTCAGCTTTACTCGAAAAGGCTGAATGGAATCTAATGAGTCTACTGTACCATTGGTTGATTAGGTCAAACCTACTTCAGAGAGCTTAGGGGCTGGAATGTACGCATCATTGATGGGCACATTTTATCTTCCAGCTTCGATTAATTATATAGGTTCTACTAGTGTGGGGAAGTCCATAGCTACGGTTGTTGATAGGACCGATCCTTGGGTTCTCCCTTCCCACCATGAACCTGAAGTGCCCTTATCGACAGCGGAAGTGGCTTATAAAGCTATCACCCAAACCACTGTTGATCCCTTTCTGGTCCGCCTCACAGTCTTAGAGGAACTGGAAGAAGCCTATTTTCCTACTTGGGCAGAAAAATATTTGCATTCTACAGATTCTTTAGATATGGTTTTACCTTCTGATGAAGCCATTCTAGAAGCCATGTGCGGACGAGATAATATCTGTGAAGATCTTCACCATCGATCCTATTTTCTTCCAGAGTTAAGTAGGATAGAGAATCAAGAGTTTCATATGAGACTGGTAGATGATGTTGATATGCCCATGAATCCCTTACCAAGGGAATGAATGTTTGCTGAGGGGAATATGGAAAATATTTCCACTACCATCCCTATCAACATCTCTGTAAATCCTGACATTGTGGAAAATATACATATCGACGCAAATTGCTCTCCTGAGGAGATTGCGATCTATACAGCCTTGTTTAAGGAATTCCGCGACATTTTTGCCTTGTCATATGAGGAGATGCCAACCATTGATCCATCTATAGTCGAGCACGAGATCCGAACATACCCTGATGCTAAACCTATTCAAAAAAAGTTGAGACCTGTTAACCCATGTAAAGTGGCGGCAGTGAGGGATGAAGTGGAAAAACTGTTGAAAGCCAGTTTTATTTAACCCATAGCTTTGACATAATGGGTATCCAACCCTATTCTTGTTGATAAAAGGCAAGGGACCATACGTGTATGTACTGAATTTTGAGATTTAAGCAAATCCTATCCTAAGGAAAACTATCCCACGCCATTTATAGACCAAATTATTGATGCTTGCGTGGGAAGTGAAGTCTTTTCGTTTATGGATGGTTTCTCTGGATATAATCAAATTCAAATTAAACGGGAAGACCAACATAAAACAACTTTCATTTGTCCTTGGGGTACCTTCGGGTACAAGAAAATGCCCTTTGGATTGAAAAATGCTGGGGCAACCTTTCAGCGGGCAATGAATTTTTCCTTCCATGATATTAAAGCCATTGTCGAACCTTACCTTGATGATCTACCCTCACATTCTTGTAAGAGGATTGATCATCCAGATCACTTACGTTTAATTTTTGAACGATACGGATACTATAATATTTGCTTGAATCCCCACAAGTGCGTTTTCTGTGTCGAGTTAGGGAGACCGCTCGGATTCATTGTTTCTAACAGAGGCATTCAGGTGGATCTATTGAAAGTTGAGGCCTTTGTAAATCCGCCTCCTCCTCATTCTATCAGGCAGCTTTAGAGCCTGCAAGGGAAGTCCAATTTTCTTCGATGTTTGATTGTAAATTATGCAAAGATTACTAAGGGTTTCATATGCTTATTAAAACAGGACACCCCATTTGTATGGGATGAAATTGCACAACTCGCATTTGAGGCATTGGAAAAAGCTTTGTTGTCGGCACCATTATTGCATCCGCCAGATTACTCTAAGGGATTTTATATTGTATTTGGCCTCATCTGAGTCAACCATAGGGGTAGTCTTAGTCTAGGAGGATGATAAGCTCCAAGAGCATGTCGTTTACTATCTCAGCCATGCTTTCGTTGGACCTGAACTTGAGTATTCCCATGTTGAAAAGTTGGCCTTAGAGGCTGCTTATGCTGTTCAGAGGTTACGTCACTACATCTTACTGAGGACTACGATGGTAGTGGTGGATGTTAATCCTTTTCAATATGTTTTGTCTCAATGGATAGTTGGAGGAAAATTCAACAAATGGATAGTCATTCTCCAAGAGTTTGACTTGGATTTTCAGTTCACCAAATCCAAAAAATCCTTAGTTTTTGCTGAGCTCATTGCAGAATTTCCAGTAGAGGAAGATGTAGCTATTGTAGAAGACTCATTCCCAGATGAACATATCTTTTTGATTTCCACCTCTGACACTTGGTATGGACATATACTTATCTATCTCAGGAATTTGAAGGATCCTGCAACTTTCTCGTGGGAAGAATGACGTAAACTACACCTACATGCCAAGAGCTACCTCATCATAGGAGATACTTTATACCGTAGTGGGGTAGATTCTGTTTTGCGTCGATGCCTTACCCACGAGGAAGTGGAGATTGTACTAAATGATGCCCATAGTGGAGTGTGTGGGGGTCATTTATCTGGGTTAGCAATGACCCAAAAGATATTACGTGACGGTTATTTTTGGCCCACAGTCTTTAAAGATTGTGTGGAAGCTGTGAAGCACTATCGTCCTTGTTAGCTTTACACCAGAAATATGCCGTCACATCCCGCTCTGTTATTTCCCCTCATCTTAGTGGGCCCCTTCATGAAGTGAGGGATTGAACATGTAACCTAGCCTCGGCTGGGGGGCACAAATATATCATTGTCACTGTAGACTATTTTACGAAATGGGTAGAGGCAATGCCCACCTTTAAAGCTGACAGGGAAACTAGAGCTTTTTTCGTGTTCAGTCAAATTATCGCATGATTTGATATACCTATAGTGATTGTCATTGATCATGGCAGTCATTTCCAAAATAGCATGATGACTGAATTGACCACTATGCTAGGATTTAGACAAGAACATTCATCTTCGTTCTATCCTCAAGCAAACGGTCAAGTCGAGGTTGTTAATAAAACTTTGAAAACTATCCTCAAACGTACTATTAATGTAGCCCGTTCCAACTGGCATATCATGTTGTATCCTGCACTTTGGGCATATTGGATCGATGTGAAAACCGCTACGGGGTTTTCTCCCTTCCAACTTGTTCATGGAGTGGAAGCAGTTACCTCGGTTGAATGTGAAATCCCATCCTTAAGAATTGCTATTCATGTGCTACTTGATATGTTTGAGCTGGAAGAACATCTATTACATTTAGAACATCTTGATGAACAGCGTAGAGATGCGTTGACAACAAACCGAACTCATAAAAATAGGGTCAAAAGCCAATACGATAAGGAGGTCAAGCCTCTGATTTTCTCTAAAGGGGAGCTTGTTCTACTCTGGGACCAAGACAAAGAACCCCCGGGGGCAGGAAAATTCAGGTCTATGTGGTTGGGGCCTTATGTTGTATCAAAGGTGTTAAAGAAGGGCACATATGAATTGATTGATTTTGATGGGAATAAGCTGCCTGAGCTTAGAAACGGGCTCCACCTGAAAAAGTACTATGCTTACGCTCAACACTTTTTCTTGTATTTTATTGTATATATTTTTATGTACACTAGTTCGTCGATTTGTGTTTTTTATACCATCTGCTGGTTGTTTGAGATTTCTTCCAAGAGGTTCGTAGGTTTCGCTGATGGTGCCAGTCGCCACACTTGTAATTTAGATTCAGCTGCATGGGTCATTTATTCACCCTCAGGACAGTTAATTGAGTCAGGATGTGCTTGCTTAGGTCCTGCTACCATAATGTGGCTGAATATAGGGCTGTCATTGAGCTTCTATGGGATGCTTTGTCACGTGGTATCACTCAGCTGGAAGTTCGACTGGACTCTCAACTGGTGGTTTCCTAGCTCAATCGGGCTTATCAGGTGCGGAACCCTATTTTATTGCATCAGTTTACGTAAGTTAGGTTATTGGAAAGAAATTTTGAGTTCATTACATTCAATCATATTCCAAGGAATCAAAATTCATAAACTGATGCATACGCTAATTACATCTTGGATTGGTATTTAACACATTTTACATAAAAGTATACAGCAAACACATAAAAAACATTTGTAAATAAACCGAAATATATATATATATATATATATATATATGTGTGTGTGTGTGTGTGTGTGTGTGTGTGTGTGTGTGTGTGTGTGTGTGTGAATATCTGTCCATATAGATAGGTCGAGTCTCTGGTCCTCAGATCCAGTCATAATTGTATAATATACAAAAAATATACAAAATATGGATCAAAGTCCATCAAATGATCCTAGGTCTAAGCTTGACCGCCCTGGTCCCCCGGATCACCCTGTACTCGAGCTTCTTCAGCCTCCTCAGCTTCAGTAGCCTCAACAACATCTATGTACATAAGTACTGCTCTGGATACTCGCCTTAGAAGGCGTATCCAGATAGGTGGTACACCAACCACTAGCTCCTGCATGATGGCTGGGATGTGCTCAATCCGTAAGGTAGGTACTCTCTGAGTAAGCCTGGATAGCTTCCCCTCAAGAACCCTAATCAAACCCTGGTATTCTCCCAAAACAAGACGCACATACATGCATGGATTCCTAGCAGGGCAGACTGGTCCAATATCTGCATTTTGACATTTTAAAAGGATTAGAACTCTTATACATATGTATATATCTCTATATTTAAAATTCATAAAAATTTTAAAATTTGAAAATAAAAATTACCTAACTCTCCCCATGCTCCTCCTGGAGGGAGGACGAGGTTAGCATCACCACGAAAATCCATTCCAGCATATGGAAACTACTCCAAGGCTGGCAACTATCACTCCCACCAAAAGTAGAAGTCATTGTCATAGACACTCTGGACCGAGCCACCACCTCCCTGGAGGAGGAATATATCTCCCCACCTACTCAGCCTAGGCTGACAGGGAGAAGGAACTGGCAAAGGTACTGCAGGACTCAATCCTGACACTCTCTCAAAGAAGAAGGCTACTAATATGCTGGTATAACCAAAATTTTTCCTCCTTCCTCTTTTGCAGTCAGAGAGCTGTTTTTTCATAATCGGGATCACTCCCGAGCACCAGTCATATAGGGATCCTTTATACAGTCTACTGTTAGTCTCATCTGGTTCCGAGTTGCAAGGTGAAGTGATGATGACCCTGCAACCCTCACTATAGTGCTCGTCAACACCTGTAAAGGAAAGTTGTGAATGTGAACAATAGGGATGCAGCTACCCCTCTCTTGAGTGCCTGGCTCACAGTATATATCGATATAGTTCTGTACACTTAGAGGGTCACCGCCTCTGCTAGTGCCTTCCAAGTTTGCCGGAGCTCCCTGTCGTGATAAACCGACAATCAAATAGACATCCTCCGAAGTAATTTCTAAAGACTCACCTTGAAGGTCAAACATGCCCAAATCATGATCCCAATAATTTATCAAGAACTCTAAGAGGCGGACATTGGCCCGCATAGGTGAGGCATAGAAAAACTTTAATAGCCCACTTTGACGTAAAATATTCACTATGGGGGCATCTTGAAGATATTGTTGGTCCATGTCTTCATGCTCCCGCTCCCTCCACTCAAGCACCATCTTTCAATCTAATAAACAAGCAATTGCAAACCTTTAGATTCATATAAAATTTTGAAATTTTTACCCTACACATTGTTTTTCTACCTCACGCAATGTACACGACTGTCTTTTAGGCAAGTCACATACTGTATGCGACTGTATTTCGGGCAACCCGCGTACAGAACGCGTGTGCGCGTCTATTAACATCCCATACCCGCGTACACAGCGTTCCTATTTTGAGGGCGCTTAAAAACATGAAATTAGGGCTCAAAATTAATAATTGCTTGGATCAAATGAAAGAGCATGGAGTGTAGTTTTACCTGAAACTTGCGGTTTTGAGAATGGTCCACCAAATCGTCCACACCGAGCAATCGAAGGTAGAGGTATAAACTTGTCTTTTATGGTTAAAAATCAAAATGGTGAGTTTTTATTCATATTTTGAACTATTTATAGAAAATTTATTTCTAAAGTGGGTTTTTTCCCTATAGTTCATAATTTTTAAACTAAGACCATCTCTTTTTCCATGTGACAGGTTTATCACCATTTATAAGTTGTTTTTTGCTCATATAGGATGGTTTTTGGTCATTTCACATGCATTTTGCATTTATACCTACTCCATCTTAATCCTAGCATGAACATCTCGACCACAGACTATGGAATTTTAACCAGTAGATCCTTGTCTTTACCATTGTTCTTCTGTGGATAGGACCTTCCTCCCATGAGTATCTTTATTTAGAACCTATTTATTATCGTTCGATACTCATGCTGCAACTGTCATAGGTTCAGGGGAATCATTTTTAGCTATTTTTCACGCCAAATTGAGCCTCATTTTGGTCTCTTTTTACAAGCTATCCCTTTACAGGACTCCCCGCCATTATGGAGTTTCTTTAGGCCCAGGTCTAACTCCTTAAACAGACTTGATTGTCGAGTAAACTTGTTCGTTCAAGCTCGTTAAGAATACGTGAATGGGCATCCACGTTGGTGGTAGGTTATCTCTTTCTCGGACCATGTGGAATAATACGAGAAAGGATCACTCTCTTTTCTACGGAATTGAGAAGAGTATTCTCAGGTACATGTTTATCACTTTTCTGGACCTGAGGGTCTAAATTTACGGAAAAGGAACACCTGATATGAGCTCAGTTTTCTCTTTTTCGTGCTCTGGACCTAAACATGAAAAAGATTCAGAGTGTACTTTATGTCTTTGTCATGCTCATTAAACACCAAGAACAAAGCATCGAGTTTATTGTTGTAAGCCCCATTTCTTGTACTCAAGTGGATCTTTTTGAGTGATCTTGCTTTCCTTCACACTAGTAAAACTCAAGCTATATGCTGCTCTCGAAGGGGCGTTGGGTAGAAGGTAATTTAACCTTTTTCGGACCTCCCTGACTAAGTATGAAACAGGTTCACCTTTTCTTCTACAGAAGTTAAGAGAGTTCTTCTGTGGTATGTTTTATACTTTTCTGGCCTTAGGAGACTAAATTGGATGAAAAAGGACCCCCCTGGAGTCTTCTTTGGAGTTTTTAGACTCTCTAAATGTGAAAACACCAAGTGACCATGTACTAGTTCAGGCTCATAAAATCCACGAATCAGTGACACTATCAAGCATTATTCCCTCTTCTCTTCAAGCTTGTCCAAAAATGAAGAGATATCCGAGTTGAATTTCCTGGACTCGTTAAAATTTAACAGGGAAGGTAAGGAAGAAGTTTTCTTTTTGGTTCTCAGTCAGTGGCAACATGTCCTCCTTGAACATAGCACTTTCTGTTTTTTCGATACGCATGTCTCAGTGTTCACTTTCATTTTAGCTATTATTTCGAGTTGCTTACCCAATTCCTAGTCACTCTTGTGATCCATTGGAGGATCTATTGCCTTCCTTATCACAATATGGTTCCGCATCATCATTTCCCGACGATGAAGACCTAGAGTTTTGACGATCGTACCTCAGGATTCACTTTCATTATTGGTGAATTCCTTTGCTTCAGTTGTCGATTATCACCTATTGGTTGACAATCTGTTGAATCCGCTCCATGTTTGACTTCAATAACATCTATTCACATGGCTTGGATTGTATTGGTTCTTTGGGATTTTATATGAAGACCTTAGTTTCACATCCATGGACTAAGTTGCACAAGTTTATGTTGTGGTTAATTACACAGCTTCCAGATCTTTGAAGACTCATCATTATTGTATATTGTGGCTTCGATCCACCTTTGTAATATACGTGGTCTTGTACCCATACTATATGATGTACTAAAATATTGTAAAGGAGCTAGTGTTCCAGTATATTCAACATAGCATCCTCGGATATGACTTTTGTATATGTCATTATTATGTATTTGTTTCAGGTACTACCTTTGCTCCATTGGACTTCTATGTTCTCCAAACATAATGATTATAATGTATTTCGGCCATTGCTTCCCTCTAACCTCACACATTAGGGGGCATCTGTTATCAACCCAAATGGCACTTCTCCGTCCAAGTGCCGACATTCCCTATGTTGGTACACAAAAGGACATTTTAGGATTGAAGATTGCCAAAACACTATAGATGGGCATGACATGAGATGCATTTATCTTTCAACCAGCCTACCATATTATTTTTCTAAGTGTTGATTGGCTTACGTGACTATCTTCATTGAAACTCGCTTACGTACGTGACTATCTTCACTGACAACTCGTGTACTGTACGCGACTATCTCCATTACAACCCGTGTATGTGATCATACGTAGGTTTCCTTTAAGAAACTTGCGTGTCATACGCGGGTTGCCTGTATTAATAGTCGTGTACATCTCCATTCAACATTAAAAAATATAAATCATGATTAATGGAGATTAATTGGGCCCTAATCATTAACTACCCCAACCATCTCAATCTCCCCAACCTTCGAAACCATTATATTTCCCAAAGTATAAATAGAGGCCTTGGGGAGGGCATTAATCAATCAAGTTTGGAGAGCAAAGTTATGCTGGTGGTATATCTTCAGAAGTCTTGGAGCAACATAACTCAGAGTCCTTTGGTTGCAGAGGTGTCTTTGTCTCAGGTGTTGGGTTGTACACTTATCTCATTCACTGATTGTTAATAAAGAGAATTCTTCTTCCAATATTGTGTTGAGTCTCTTTCATGTATTATGGTTGATGAATATATTTGATTAAGCACTATATATATTGTTTATATAACCTGTCATATATACATGTATAAGATTGTACTTGGAGAATTTGATCTTTGCAGGTGAAGGAGGTGCATCCTTGAAAGCTTTGGAGAGAAGCAGAGCGGAAGAAGATCAATCTTGGATCAACCGTCGGTAATCGGGTGAGTCCAATATTTCTTCCTGTTTCCTTTCTATACTTTACTAAAGCTAATTGTATACAAGTTTTAGAAGTAAGTTGGTAACCCCAGACCCTAGGTTACAAGGGTGTTTAATCCTAAACAACATAACCTCTTATCCATCTTATCATTTGAATAAGAAACGATGCTATTATGAATGAAGAAGATGATGAAGCTGAAGGCTCAAGAAGGAGTCTACCCATGAAACAAATAAAGATAAGTATTCAATTGTCATTTCATGATATTGTTTTGTTATGCATTTGTTTATATTCAGTTAATGTATTATGCATGATAGAATGTTTGCATTAATGACAGTATACTACTAATATGCATGTGATGGGTAAGTAGCTCATGGTGCTATACAACTCTCCAATGCTGCTAATCTAGAATGAAACCTCTTTGCTAACATATTGGATTAGTGCACAATCTCAATGTTGTCCTAGTAGAAATGGAAGGCATCTAGAAAGTTTCTGTGAGATATGGATGAATGCTGTATTGGCTAAAGTAGTTGCGTGATCATATATTTATGCATAAGAATTTGCCAGTATGAATAATCCTTATGAAATGTTTCTAACCATACAAATGCATTTGACTTGTAGGAAAGATCACATACATAATCGCCTACAAGCAAAGAAGGATGAGACTTGTTTCAAAGAACAAGTGACGACACTTCAAGATGAAGAATAATATGATGAATGCAACGATATCCTTGATGCAGAACCTTCCAGCTATGAAGAAGTAACCAAGAAGAAAGGGAAGACCAGTTCAAGAAGAATGATGTCGAGGATGCAGTATCGATACATGAAGGGAAGTTTGGAGTTCCATCATGCAGTAGATGGAAACATCATGGGTTACAAGGAAATATTTGTAGCACGAGGCTTCTCATGAAAAGAAGGCATAGACCACGAAGAGACATTTGCAGCCACTGTAAGTGAAGTCACATGACAGGCAGAATCATGTGTGCAAATGAAAGAAATCCTTGTACGAGCTTAAAAGACACCCATGGGATAACACATACATGAGGAGCTTGATAACGATCTTAACCTTTTCTACAAGGTTGAAGATGAAATCCTAAAGAGGATGACAAGCTCACAGATGGGTGCGAGAAGAATGCTTTCAAAGATAGAGGATCTTGGTATTTAGTGACCCTAGATGGATACATAGAATATTAGTAGCAGAGGAAGCTACTTGTCACTCCAGTAAAGAATGTTTCAGTGCATAAAGTACGGAAGACAGAGGGAGTATGATTCTTCAGAGGGAGTGACTGCAGAAGATCCTAAGGTTCGACATGGTACAACAGGATGGATAGATTACTGATGACTCTAGGCTTTACTGAGAGTAAAGTGGATTCCAACCTTTGCTTCAAGGTTGAAGGCGGAAGACCAGTGATGCTCCTGTTATGTGTCGATGCACTATTTTTCTAGGCATGGAGGTGTGGCAGAATGTAGATGGAATATTCCTTGGACAAGGGAAGTATGTAGTAGAGATCTCGAAGAGGTTCGGGATGATGGAATGCAAGGCCATGACCACACCTATGGCATCGAACCTGAAGCTATTGAGTGATGCTTCATCAGAAGCAGTTGATGCTATGATGTATCGTTAGATGATTGGGTCCTTGATTTACCTGATGAATATGAGACCAGATATTTTCTTTTCTATGAACACCTTGAGCCAATTCCTGACATATCCGAGACATGTTCACTTGATTGCTGCAAAGCACATTCTGAGGTATCTGAAGGGGTACAGTTGATTATGGGATCAAGTATGAGGTGAAACAGAAGATTAACCTGGAGGTTTATGTTGATTCATATTGGGCAGGTAGTGCCATCAATAGGAAAAACACTTCATAGTGTTGCTTCAGTAAGGGATCGGGTGTGATCTCTTGGTTTAGCAGGAAGCAATCTTGTGTGGCATTGAGTACAACTGAAGCAGAGTATGTCGCAGCTTGTTCAGCTAGTTGTGAGGCAATATGGCTAAGGAAGATATTGTCTAATTTATTTGATCTCCAGTTGGATGCTACTTGTATAAATTGCGACAACCAGAGTTGTGTGAAGTTGTTGGAGAACCCAGTGTTCCATGACAAGTCAAAGCATATTGAGATCAAATATCACTATATCAGGAATATGGTGTAGAGAGGAGCAGTGAAGCTCCAGTATGTTGCGATGGATGAACAGATAGCTAATGTGTTGACAAAGACATTGGCTAGAGTGAATTTTGAATACTTCAGGGAGAAGCTTGGTGTTCTCCAGATCAAGGTTCCCCCCAAAGGAAGTGATGAGTCCGTGAGCCATTCTGACATGGTGAGAGGATTGGTTCCTTCCATGGTCAGATGTAAGGGCTGAGCCATTATGTCATGGTGAGAGGATTGGTTCCTTCCATGTCAGATATGAGTGCTGAGCCATTCTGATGTGACTATAGGATTGGTTCCTACATGATCAGATATAAGTGCTAAATGCCATTCTTGGAATGGAGGCACCTGATTAGTTACCAGGAAAGCTCAGTCTAGGGATGAGGACCATTCTGATATGACTATGGGATGTGTTCTCACATGATCAGATATAAGTGCATGGCCATTCTGATGTGATTGAGGGATGTGTTCCCACTTGATTAGATATAAGGGCTGTTGCAATTCTCTGGGAGAATGGAGGCACCTAGTCAGTTACCAAGAAATCTTAGTCTGGGAATGAGGGCCATTCTGATATGACTATGGGATGTGTTATCACATGATCAGATATGAGTGCATGGATATTCTGATGTGATTGAGGGATGTGTTCCCACTTGATCAGATATAAGGGCTATTTCCATTCTCTGAATGGAGGCACCTGGTCAGTTACCAGGAATCCTCAGTCTGGGACTGAGTACCATTTTGACATGGTGAGAGGATTAAGTTCCTTCCATGGTCATATGTAAGTGCTATGCCTTTTCACAGATGGTAGTAGGTGTGTCCTACCATGCTGGTGATTGTAAGTGCTATTCCTTTTCACATATGGTAGTAGGTGTGTCCTACCATGCTGGTGGATGTAAGTGCCGAGCCTTTCCACAGATGATAGTAAGTGTGTCCTATCATGCTGGTGGATGTGAGTGCTGTGCCTTTTCACAGATGATAGTAGGTGTGTCCTATCGTGCTGGTGAATGTAAGTGCTGGGCCTTTCTGACAGGGTTGTGGGATGTGTTCCTGCATGGTCATATGTGAGTGTTGCGCGCGCCTTTCTGACATGGTGTTGGATGTGTTCCTCTCATGGTCAGATGTAAGTGCTAGGCGGGCCATTTTGACTTAGGGTCAGATATAAGCGCCGAAGAAGACCTACATGGAGGCTAGGCCTACAATCAACATGAAAAAGGGCTGGCTCTGTAGAACTTATTGTGACGAGAGGAATCATGAGATAGCACCCATGAAGATGATCCAACAGTGATGATCCAGATCGAGTGATGATCCAAATCGAGTGATGATGATCCAGCAGTGATGATCCAGATCGAGTGATGATCCAGATCCAGTGATGATGATCCAGATCGAGTGATGATCCAGATCCAATGATGATCCATATCGAGTGATGATCCAGATCCGATGATGAATATGACTTGAAGATGAAGATAACTTGAATATGAATATGAATTGAAGATGAAGATGACTTAAATATGACAAGGACTCGATGATGATCCATATGATACAGAGAAGAAGACTTGTGCTGATAAGTTGTGTCGAGAGAATACCTTCCTAGTTAAGAGGGAGTGTTGATGTATTTGTAACTTTGGAATGTATTCATCCGTATATCTTATGTATTGTACCCTGATGTTTATTCTGGGATGTGTCTGTAATGTATTTAAGTCATGTCATGCCCCGATGAATTTATCGGGAGGTTCTATAATGTAAACAAGTCATGTCAAGTAATTGTGGGTAACCCTCCTATTGGTCAAGGGATAAAGCCCCCTCAGTTATGGGTCCCTAGGGTTATTAGACTATCCTAGAGATTTGACCCTAGGTGAGTCATTATAAGTCGGGGCAATAGTCCCCACCATTGTGTTAAGGATAACCCTCCTTGTTGGTCGGAGGAGGCAAAGTCCCCACAAGTTGTGGGGCACTAGGTTTATTAGACACTCCTAGAGATGTCAGCTCTAGTAAATAATTGTTAAGTGAGACCGACATGTTGGAGTGGGATTCAAGTGAACGAAAGAATATAAATAGAGAGTGAGCCTCTCTATTTATCACACACACACACTCACTCATTGGGGCGCATTAGTGAGAGAGAAGTTGCTGGGATCAGAGTGAGAGACTACTGCTGTTGGGAGATCAACTTTATGTTTTCAGGTTTTACTTTTGGTGCTGATTCTATCTCTAAGGAAGTTGCAGGGTTTTATCCTTTATGGTTTCCTTGAGGAAAATTATTTGTCTCTTGTCTCTTATGTTTATTGTTGTGCATGTTATTCTCTCAGTTAAAGATCCTAAGATCATAATGCTAGCTTGAATGATAAAATATAACAACCCTTACCATTCTTTCTTTCAATCTTCGTGCTTGTTAAAAACAATAAGTTGGTGTTGAGCTTAATTTTTAAATTTTTCGTGCTACAATTAAAACATGAAAAGTGGTTTGAGCTTAGTTTTATTTCTTTTTCATGCTTTGGATTCAAACATGAAAAAGGTTTTGAGTGCCTTTGATACCATTGTTGTGGTCATTAAAATCTAAGTGAAAAGGTGTTGAGTATACTTTTATCACTTTTTTCGAACTTGTAAAACCTATACGAAAAAGGAACCCCCCAGAGTTGTCTTTAAGCTCTTTTCAGACTCTCTAAATAGGAAAAGATCGCCAAGCGAACTTGTTTATTTCATGCTTGTAAAAGTGTTTGAAAGGCGGTATATCTAGTGATAGTTTACCCCTTTTTCAAACTGTTTATACTCATTTACGAAAAATGTATACTCTATTTTATTGTGACTAGAAGATTTTTCCTAGGTATCGATTTACACTTTTTTGGAACTCGAGGACTAAATTTATGAAAAAGTTCATATTGGAGTTTTCGTTAGTCCTTTCAGATTCTTTAAACATGAAACATCACCGATTTCACCTTCTTAGGACTTGTAAAAATCAAATGATGAAGGACCCTTTCTGGGACTGAACCCCTCTTTTCTCAGGTTCATAAAACATGTGATATTGGACTCATGCTATGATGAGTTATACCAAGCGTTTGTTAGTCTTTCCAATCTTATTAAAAAGCAAAGAGGTACGGATCCATCGTGATGGGGAAATTAAGGGAATGGGAAAACATTTTGCATGTGTATTGATGGTAGCTCATATTCACCCTTGAAGATGGCACCTATCTACATTTCATTAAAACAGTTTGGTATTCAGCTTGTCCTCAAGTCGATTCAACTTCATGAGTCATTTAACTCCTTTGAGTCATCCAAAGAATGTATCCTCTTTGCATTATGTATGGTCTTTGCCTTATTGAGTCAATGTTTCCAAGTCACTTGTCATTCTGTTCAATGTTCAAAGAGAGTGATTTTTATTAGGACTAGCCTCTATGGTTACCTTGCCTTCCTTCGAGTCAGTCATACCTGAGTTAGTCCCATGGATATTCTGTAATCAAGATCACTTCAAACCACTTTTGTTCTAGTTTTGTGTTGATGATTAGGGAAACATTACGACCCTCCTTCGACACTAACACATTATCGAGGAATTAGTCTTAAAAACCAGTTAGTACCTTGAATCCCTCATGCCTCAATGGCAGGTTTCCTCGCTTTCGATAGTAGGCTTCCATCATTGGCCTCTGATTGAAATATTTCGCTGACTGTTTGACTTCAACTCATCTATTCACATTTGGAGGAATGTACTAGGATACCTTGAGAATCATTGACATTAATGGTGATTTCCCTCCCACTTTTTAATAGTATACATCAACTACCAATAATCAAGTGATTTCTACCATGTTCGACATCAAGAAATCTATTCACATGGATAGAATCGTACTATTCGAGATTGGGATGAAGACCCTAGGTGTTCAAACATTCTCTTGAATATTTGCCTCTCCCTAGGTTGCGATGGAGTATTTTGTGATTGATTCATTGCATCGATCCACAATGTATGTTTGGTGGCTATGCTCAAGTTTGAGTCATGATGACATAGATCTACAATGTATGTCCGGTAGCTATGTCCAAATTTGAGTCTTGTTTGTCATGGATCTACATTGTATATTGGTAGCTATGACCTGGTAGTTTATACATGGATCTGCAGTGCATTGGTTGGAAACCATGTTTTGATTAAGGACATAGTATATAAATCAGAGTATATGGTATTGTGGAGAGTCTTCAACTGACAGTATTTCGCTCCATCTTCCAAATACATATAGAAAAGTATTTCACCTATCAAATACCTCTAGCTTCATACTTTTTCGGGCATTCAGTTACATCAAAATATTGACATTTTTCCTAGATCCCCGAAGTTCATATGCCAAAATAATTTTTTGGAAAATTTTTCCTTCTTAGAAGCTCATTTCTAGGATCTCTGAAGCACCTTGCCTCTTGACATAAGGCATCATCCAAGGTTGACGCTGGTTGCTAGTGGATGAAAGGCGTCGGTGACACTCATTGCCTTTAAGCAAGGAGCATCAGCCATTCCTAATGTCTGTTGCTAGTATGCAAAGAGTGTCGACGCTTAGTAAAAGGTGAAAAGATAAGTTTTGGGAGCCTTCTAGAAGAAATTCCTTATGGAGGCTTCTCCCAAATGATCGAATTAGTTGGCTATTGAGCCCCTAAACCCTAGAGATTATCCCTCACCTTCCCTAAACAAAATATCAATCCATTTGATCTCCTTTGGGCCTATAAATGTAAGCTTACTGTAGTGGATATAAATCTCTGGCTACATGCAAAAGCACCAACCTTAGATCAGAGGGATCTAGAGGTAGAGTTCATGGTGCAAGGGAAAGCATTCAACCTTGACTTACTTAACAAACAATAAAGAAACTGGTTTTTAGATTTTCTTTTAATTAACAAAACAAATGCAACTATTCATGCCTTTGTAAATGGGCCACTGCATCCAGTTGAGGATTCGGTCCAATGGATTCCACGATTCGATTCTTCGATTTTTCTCCAACTAGGGTTGTTTATGGGAATGGAATTAAGGATTGTATGGAGTGAACTCAACATACAATGTGATATAGAAATATGTGGCAAATGTATGCTGAACAAAAAGTGTGACTAAAAGTGTCTTTGGGGAGATATTCACAATGTATTTATAGGTTGATCCAAGATTTTGTTGCCCATGGTATTGGTCCGTGGTTTTATGTAGTGCATGGTATTGATCCATGGTTTATGCCCCATTATTTTTTAGGGTTTTTTGGTCCTTTTTTGAGAGAATGGGGGTTTTGTTGCAATAAATGCACATATTCCCTATATTTATGAGGGAAGGAATAATGATTACTTGGACCAATTTGGAGGGAATTTAATTATGAAGGTAAAAATGGAGGAAATAATGATAGGATTTTGAGGGAATAATGATAGGATTATGATGTATAATTATGGTGTTAACCATAGAAAGATATGTGGACAATTTTTTTGTTAACATATTTCCCCCTGATGTGTGAGGGTAGGAGCTCATTGTATGGCTGAGAAACAACATAGGATCAAGTGAGAAATGGTGACAACGATGGAGAAACCAGAGATAACCGCGAAGAGTTGGAGTCTCCTCATTCAAAATGTAGTGGCTTTTGATTTGTATTGCTTCTCAAAATGGAAGAGGTACATATATATGGACGATGCGGGCATACCCATGCTCGTATCAATGTATTGATATGAAAATGGGGATCAAGGCTCAAACAAGGGGAGCCTGTCAATACATATAACTCGTAGTACATAATGTTGGCCTCAATAGGAGGCGAAATACAAATAATTATTTGGAGAACTGACACATAGAAGCAATGGCATTCTCTTGGAATGCAATATCACAATAATTGATGCTCTACTGAATCTGAGGGTGTACACAACTGCATTGACTCAATGACCGAGTTCACCCCTCCTAGGCTACGTCTTTAAGCCACTTCCAACGAGAAGACCGAGTTCACCCCTCTTGGGCTTACATAAATGGGTTTCTAGAACCACTTCTATTTTCTGTCAGTCAAAACCCAAAACAACCAACACCACTGCAATCCTATCAAAATTTAGAGAAAACTGAGTATAAACTCGACTACCATTTCTTGAGACCTCCTTTGGAACACAAATCGATAAAACTCTGCCTGCATAAAATACAAAATAGTACGGAATATACAGATTCCACCTTGAGATCCATGCCCATTGCATGCCTTAAGAACCATGCCTGTACTTGCATCGATATTCATGCCCACGTTGAGTTTTGTGGTCTTCTTTACTGTGGGCTTTCCGAACTCCGAAATCCCCTGTGTGTTGTGTAAAGCGTGGTTTATATAGTGGTATTTTGGATGCAGGAAGGAGGGCCATGCGCCTGTTTTTGGGATGTAAAATCCTATTAAACATAAAAAAAATATTCCCCCAATCCTTTTCAAGGATCATGGTCTTAACCTATTGGTAACACATGCTAATATGGGGTAGAGGTCCTGGGGTCAAACTCACGGGCCTCACCCCTTCCTACGATATTTTGTTATATGGTGGAAAGGGTTGCGATGGAATATGGTTTATGGTACCATGATTTAGTTGGAGATATGGTATACCACTTGGAATATGAACTGTGACTTGGCTCTATTGTATTGGTCCCTCGTTTGGTTGTGTTGGCATAGTAATGTTGGAACGTCATTTGATGTGTTGGAACTCCATATTTAGGCCTCAGTGTTGGCATATGGGGTCGAGGGATTAGCCCTTAACCACGCCCNAATTTGGGAAATCTTGGAGGTCTTGGGTTTGATTCCCATAAACTTGATTTTTTTTATAAACCATTTTATTATGCTAATTTACTCTTTCTTTTTCCATTTTTTTGAACCTTTTTCTTGCAACTTCAAACCCTGATAACATTTACATCCGAAGGTTGTTTTGCAGGAAATGAGCGTTGCCAAAAAGATGATGACGAGCTCTTTACTACTGTAAGCTTTATTTTACTATTTCAAGACTTATACTTTGATCTATTTTGAAGATACTCCTGGATCAAACCTTCCCATTGGAAATATTTTGGGGCACCAAGAGCATGGAATTATTCCAAAAATAGGTGAGGGTACAACTCCCTTACTCTTTTGATCTCTAGCCACCTTTATTTGCTTGGATGCATTCCTTTCAACCCCAAATGAATAAATTCCATTTCTCCTCTTCGTGAAGATTTGACCTTCTTAGTATTACATATTCCTGAAGTTCATTGAGATACTCAGGAGAAAACTCATCCATAGAAGGTGCTTGAACCTATACATATTGTCTACAATCATAGGAGGCTCATATAGTTTCAAGCTTTCCACATTAACAACATAATACATTAGCATACAAGGAGGTAATTCTAATCGGAAATAATTATGCCCGACTTTATCCAAAATAGTAAAAGGTCCATACTTAATAGGCTTTAAATTTCATCCTTCACCTTGGAGTCGATATTTGCTGATATGAATCCATAATCGATAACTAATATGAAAATGATGATCTATCCGATGCTTGTCATGGCGTTCTTTGTACTTGGCTTGACTTGATTCCAATTGTTCCTACACTACTTAAATAATTAACTGGATCTACTGAATAAACTTTTGAGATTTATCCGCGTCAACCTGTCCACATTCCAATGTATCTTTCCCAAAAACAAAGTCTAAGGGAGACTTTGGCAAGTACCCAAAACATGACTCAAATGGATACTTCTGAGTTGAAGAGTGTATAGCTCTGTTGTAGGAATGTTAAACATAATGCAATTTTTCATCCCATAGCTTAGGATGTTTAGCATAATACCCTTGAAGAAGATGTACAATGGTTTGGTTGACCACTTCAGCTTGCATGTCGATTTGTGGATGAAATGTTGTGCTTTTATTCAGCTTTGTGTCCATAAGTTCCCATAAACATGACCAAAAGTTCCCCAGAAAGCGAGAATCTCGATCAGATATGATAGAAGTAGGAAGTCCAAAATGGACCCATACATTTTGAAAGAACAAATGAGTAGTCATATCAGATATGATCTGTTGTTTATAAGGAATGAGTATGCACATTTTATTGAATCGATCCACAACAACATATAAATAATCATGTCATTTTTCTAGACATTGGTAACCCTCCTACAAAATCCATTGAAACACTTTCCCATGGATAAGAAGGAACTGGAAGTGGAGTGTACAAGCCTAAATTTCTGTTACTTGGTTTACTTGTTGCACACATGACACAACCTTTTACATATTTAGACACTGTATCATTCATCCAAGGCCAATAACAAAACTTTTGTAATTGTGCTACAGTTTTTCCTACTCCAAAATGTCCTAAAATGAGAGAAGTATGAGCTTCTCTTATCACATGCACTCTTTTACTTTGTGGAATACAGATTTTACCAAGATGATACAACAACTTGTCATTGATATGATAGTTCATTTCTTCTTTCTGATTGCCATGTCTTAATGATTCATATACTTCTTTAAAGTCTTCATCCTTAGTATATTGTTCAACATAACTTGCATGCACCAGAGGACTTTGTTGAATGACAATAGAATCATTTAATGGAGGAATAGATAACATATTTGCAACTTTGTTATGAATACCTTTCTTATACTTAATAACCTAATGAAATTGTTGTAGAAAACCCATCCACCTGAAAAGGCTTAATTGTTGTAGCTTAGTTTGTGATTGTAAATATTGTAGTGGTTGATGATCAATATGTATGATTGTTTCTTTACCCATTAGGTAATGTTTCCAATTTTTTACACTTTGTGCTAATGCATACAACTCTTTGTCATAGGTTGGATTGTTGATTTTTTTTTAGAGAAAACTTCAGAATGATAGCATATTGGTTTCTTATGTTGTATTAAAACTGCCCCCATTGCATAACCACTAGCATTAGTTTCTATCTCAAATGGTTATTGTTCCGAGAGTGCAAGTACTAGAGCTATGCTGATATTTTCTTTTAGTGTGTCGAAGGATTTTTGATCCTTGCCTTCCCACTAAAAGACTTTGTTCATGCTTGCCAAAGCATGTAAAGGGGAAGCTATAAACGAGAAGTTCACAATGAACTTCCTCCAATATTGGGTTGCTCCCAAAAAGCTTCTTACATGTATTACATTATTTGGATTAGGCCAATTTACAATGACCTCCACTTTAGATGGATTAATCTTCAGTTCACCACCCCCTACAATGTAACCTAGATAGACTAAAGATTTCTTTCCAAACTCACATTTGGACATTTTTAAGTACAATTTTTCCCTTACAAGTACATCCAATACCTGTTTTACATGCTTTACATGCTCTTCCCAAATTCAATTGAAAATCAAAATATCATCTAATTAGACTATGACAAAGTCATCAATGAAGGGCCTAAACACCCAAATATCATAAAATTTGTGGGTGCATTACAAAGCCCAAAGGACATTACCATCCATTCATACAATTCCTATTTAGTTTTGAAAGCAGTCTTCCAAATATCATTGTCATGAATATGGATTTGATGATAGCCACTTCGTAAGTCTAACTTAGTGATAAATATTGCATTCTTAAGCTAATATAAATGATCACCAATTTGAGGAAGAGGATACATTTTCTTTATTGTGATTTTGTCTAGTGCCTTGTAATCAACAAACATACGCCATGTTCCATATTTGTTTGGAACCAAAATAATTGGTGAACCACACGGAGAGGAACTTGGCCGAATGTACCCTCTCTCAAGAAATTCATGAACTTGTTTCTTTATCTATGCATTCTCAATAATGGAAGATCTATACATACCAATATTAGTACAGGTGCATCCTGCTGTAAATGGATTTCATGTTGAATTTCACTTTTAGGAAGTAAGCCTTTAGGTTCTTGAAACAAAATATCATAAATAGATAGCACTTTTGTCAAGTCCTTTTTAAGTTTTGGATCACTACCTTTCAAGGATTCAGTTTGTTCAATATATTTTGCTTTTACTATGATAAGAACAAATTTCTTACTTGTATTTACCAACCTCTTCATTTGATTTGCAGAAACTAAAGAAATATTAGTTTTCATGTGATGTGCACAAACAACATATTCAATACCATCCTTAGTGAGTTGATACATGTTATCTTCCCTGTAAAAGATAGCCTTCCTATCATATAGATATGGACTACCCAACACAATACCACATATATCCAACAGAACCACATCTAGATCTACCTCATCAACAAATCCATAAGTAATGGCAAACCTAAGTCTACACTATTTTGTATCTTGTAATTGTGCATTATAACATACTCATCCAAGTGGATATAGTTTAGGGTGTAACTTAGTTTCCAAATGTAATTTCTTAACTATTTCTTCGGAAATGGGGTTTGCTTGTGATCCACTATAAAAAAGAGTATCAATTTTTGTATGTTGCTCCTATTTCTTTCATCAATGACACGTTCATTCCTTGAAACATAAAAATAAGGATTTTTACCTTGAATGTTGGTAGCAACCACCTTAGTTTCATCCCTAGAATTAGATCCCAAATCAAGTTGGATTGTTGTTGCAATAGTCTTGTTGTCTTCTTTATTCTGAAACTTCTCAAGCTTGGGCTCCGGATGAAGTTTGCAACATTTGGAAGCATCATGCACTTTTTTTCTGACAATGAGTACATGTAGGTTTTTCTCCTTCCTTCTCCACAGTAGTTGTGTGCTCACCTTTTCCCTTACCTTTAAACTTGTTACCATTTGGTTTGAAAGGTTTATAGGAAAAGTTCTCTTTGGTATTCTTCCCCTTCGTCTCTATGTGAGTTGCTTGAACACATACCTCATCAAGGTTATCCGCATTAAACATTAATATCATATGCCGTAAATAATTGTGCAATCCTCCTATATACTTGAGAAGAATTTCTTGGGTGTAGAGAGTCATACCAAGTACTAACGCTCTTTTTCTGCATTCTTGTGTGTAATCTTGCACACTTTGTCCCTTACCTTGCCTCGGATTCTACCAATCCATCATAGCTTGTCGCATTTACCCTAATGGATAAAACTACATTTTTAATGTTGATTTGAACTCATACCAAGAGGAAATTATTTTACCTTTCGTGGAAAGATCCTCTTGAGATCTGCTGTAATGTCCCTGACCCTCTGACCAGTGAAGAGGACGCTACCATAATTGTAAACATCCAGGAAACTAGCCCCATGAACATGAACATACATAATATAAAACTGAAATGATTGAACATAAAACATGCTAAGATGCATAGTCATTCACATACATAGCGGAAGCAAACATACATTCATTCAACATTCAACATGTTCATTATAATTCATTAACAGTAAATATAATTGCAGAGACGAAATGGTCAAGAATACTCATCTTATAAAGAAGTCATCCCGCAACCAGCTACATTGCTGCAATGTTCCACCCAACCATAGGCCAACGTGCTCCTTAATCTCTTAGCAACGCTGCCACCCTCGAGCTGGGCATGATTCCTCAAGGAATAAGGAACAAACAGGATTACACATAGCCAAGGATACACTAATCAGCCAAGCTGACACAATAGGTTTATCAGGCTATCAAGGAGTTGGGAGAAGCTGAATGCTAAGTTGTTGGTCACGTTGGATATCTAAGGACACCTACACCAGAGCTAGCTTGACTTCTAAGACACCCACACACACCCAACACCAGGAATCAGTCCCTTCTCTGCTTCACAGTCCCTCAGGCCTTGACTTCCCTTCCAGTGCCATTTAGGGGTTGTGGAGAAGAAATACAGTCATCTAACTCTATCTATGTGGCTCCCAAACACCAAGTTTCTCAAGCATACCCATCCTTCGATCTGACTCCACATAGTCCAAAGACCAACCACTGCATACTCGTAGTAAAACAAGCTATTCATAGCTGGGACAGGGGAAATCGATCCCTGATTCGTTCTTGGCCCTATCATGGCCAAAATGACTCAATAATGACACATACAGCCTGCAAATCATAGCTAAACCCATAGCCAACAAAACACTAGAAAAGCAACAGCCCGCTCTCAACAATGAAGCCACGGGAAACATACACAGTATGAAATGGAAAGGTAAACAGATCCTCAGCTCGTGCCTGGGAAAGAACATACACATAGACCACAATCGGTAAGGGAAAATACACGCCCCTAGCCCATAACACCAACGACTGAATCCGCACCCCCCAACTCTCTGCGTGAGATGGAAAAACGATGGAGAATCCCCCAAATGGTGTGCGAGGAAGAAGAACGTCTCTGCGTGAGATGAACAAGCTTGGGAGAGTGGGAGAGTGGAAGCATCCCCTGCAGTCGTGGAGTGATTGGGAAAAATCACATGCCAAGATGGGGTAGTGGTTTTTCCTGCCAACGTGAGGGTCAACCTGCTGGTGGAGTGTGCGTGTGGGCAAGGACTGACAGTCCTGCCGCAGTCCAATCCCCAGCAATAACTACCCCAACTAACAGCAGAACCTTTAATGTGGTAGTTGGATGATAAGACAAGGAAAGGTGAGTAAGACAAAAAGGTAGGTGACAACCAAATGGGTCCAATAGCTGACACATGGATTCCCCCCCCAAAGGCTCAAGGTTTAACAATCCCCCCCCTTATCCTTAGGAAAATCATGCCCTTTTCATTATTGTTTCACTGTCATAGCTAGTTGTAGGTTAATTTTAATTAAAGTGCATATTTACATGATGCCAAAACTATAATGTGCTGGATGGCACGATATACCATTGGCAACGATCCCAATTGCCGAAACATAACACAACCAAATCAATGGTGGGGATTTTGCCTTTAGCTCTGCACCATGATTAATTACAATATATACATCATGTACCTTTTAATGCAAACGGGGTCAAAACCGGGGTATTACAATCCCCTCCCCCTAGGAATAACATCGTCCTCGGTGTTCCAATACATAGGAATACATATACAATTTACACATCCAAAATTTTAAAATTTTGTAGATCTGTCCCACGTTCAATTATTTACTTTGAACTTTCAGGACCAAGCCCTTTGGCTTCCATGAGCTTCTCCTTCTAGTTCTCAGCTTTCGACTCATCCCCAAGTCTAGGAACTTTGCGGCTGCTACCCTCTTGATGTTCCCTTGTTGGGCAGTCCCGACGGTAATGATGTCCTCCGCATTTCCAACATTTCGCTGGCTGCTTCATCTTTACCTGCTCAATTCCTTTGAGTCTTCATGCCTGGAACGTTTCTTAATGGACCGATTGGATGAATGCACCATCATTGATCCACTTTGCTTTCCTTTACAGATTGCTCCTAGAAGGCTTTTTATGTTAGTTTTTCAACATTAAGCTAGTATATCATTAGGATCTTTAACTGAGAGAACAACAAGCACAACAATCAAACACAAGAGACAATGAATATAGTGTTTTTCCTTGGGGAAACCATAAATGGAGAAAAGTCCGCAGCTTCCTCAGAGATAGAATCAGTATCAAAGTGAAACCCAAAAACAGTAATACAATCTCTCGACAGCACTAAGCTCTTTCCTTTAGCCCCAATGTCTTTCTCTTCCTCAACTATGCGCTACACTTGAGTGTGTATGAGTTGTGTACTAAATAGAGAGTCCAACTCTCTATTTAAACTAATCCTAACATGACTAAAACCCTACTAGGGCCAAATTCACTAGGTGAGTCTAATAACCCTAGTGCCCTGGAATTGCGGGGACTTTAACCCTTAGACAATAGGAGGGTTACCCACAATGACTTGACATGACTTGTTTACATTATAGATTCTCTTGAAAGGAACATCGAGGCATGCCATGACATAAGAACATCTTGGAATAAACGTCGGGTTACAATAGATAAGAAATACAAGTGAATACATTCTGAAGTTACAATTACATCAACACTCCCTCTTAACTAGGAAGGTATTCTCTCGACATAATTTTCATCACTGGTCTTCTTCTCTGGATCTTCTTGTCATCTGCATTCTTCAAGTCTTCTTCGTCTTCAAGTCTTCTTTGTCTTCAAGTCATCTTCGTCTCTAGATCTGGATCGTCACTCGATCTAGATCATCATCACTGGATCTAGATCATCACTCGATCTGGATCATCATCATTGGATCTGGATCATCACTCGATCTAGATCATCTCTGGAGCATCATCTCTGGATCTGGATCCTCTCTTGATCTAGATCATCTCTGCTGGATCATCAATACTGAATCTTCACAGGTGCTATCTCATGATTCTTCTCGTCACAGGAAGTTCTACAGAGCCATCCCTTTTTCATGCTGGATGTAGGCCTAGCCAACATGTAGGTCTTCGCCCAGCACTTACATCTGATCATGTAGGAACTAATCCTATAATCATATCATAAAGGCAACGCCAAAAACTCACATCTGACCATGTGGTAACATAGCCCACAACCCTATCAGAAAGGCCCAACACTTGCATCTGATCAACCAATGATCGAAGAAAGGCCCAACACTTACACTTGGCCATGTGAGGAACCAATCCTCCATGCCAAAAGGCTCCTGCACTTACATTTGATCAACCAATGATCGAAGAAAAGGCACTGCACTTACATCTGATCAACCAATGATTGAATAAAGGCACAACACTTATATCTGATCAACACATGATCGAAGAAAGGCTCAGCACTTATATCTGATCAACACATGATCGAAGAAAGGATCTGCACTTACATTTGACACATACAAGGAACCAATCCATTTGCATGTTCAAAAAGGCGTGCACTCACATATGATCCTATAAGAACCAATCCTACCATCATATCAGAATGGCCCCCAGTCCTAGACTTAGCTACCTGGTAACTAACCAGGTGCCTCCATTCTCTAGGAGAATGGCAGTTGCCCTTACATATGTCCTACTCGACAGAATGGCCAACACTCACATCTGACATGGAAGGAACCAATCCTCTCACCATGACAGAATGGCTCAACCCTTATATCTGACCTACTTGTCAGAATGGCTATGGATCTCAGCACTCATATCTGACATGGAAGGAACCAATCCTCTCACCATGACAGAATGGCTCAGCCCTTATATCTGACCTACTCATCAGAATGGTTCATCCCTTATATCTGACCTACTCGTCAGAATGGCTATGGATGTTAGCACTCATATTTGACATGGAAGGAACCAATCCTCTCACCATGACAGAATGGCTCAGCCCTTACATCTGACCATGGAAGGAACCAATCCTCTCACCATGACAGAATGGCTCAGCCCTTACATCTGACCATGGAAGGAACCAATCCTCTCACCATGTCAGAATGGCTATGGGACTCATCACTTTTCGTTGGAGGAAACCTCTATCTGGAGAACACCAGGCTTCTCCCTAAAGTAATCGAACTTCACCCTAGCCAATGGCTTCGTCAATACATCAGCTATCTGTTCCTTTGTAGCAACATCCTAGAGCTTCATTGCTCCCTTCTACACCATATCCTTGATATAGTAATATTTGATCTCGATATGCTTCGACTTGTCATGGAACACTGGATTCTCTAACAACTTTACACAACTCTGGTTGTCACAATGTATACAAGTAGCATCCATCTGGAGATCAAATAAATTAGACAGTAGCTTCCGCAGCCATACTGCCTCACAACTAGATGAACAAGCTGCGACATACTCTGCTTCAGCTATACTCAGTTCCACATAGGATTGCTTCCTGCTAAACCAAGAGATCACACCTGATCCCATACTAAAGCAACAACCTGAAGTGCTTTTCCTATCGATGGCACTGCCTACCCAATCTGAATCAACATAACCCTCCAGGTTAATCTTTTGATTCACCTCGTACTTGAGCCCATAATCAATTGTACCCCTTAGGTACCTCAGAATGTGCTTTGCAGCAATCAAGTGAACATGTCTCGGATTTGTCAAGAACTGGCTCAAGGTGTTCACAACACAGTAAATGTCTGGTCTCATGTTCATTAGGTACATCAAGGATCCAATCATCTGACGATACATCGTGGCATCAACCGTCTCTGATGAAACATCACTCAATAGCTTCAGGTTCGATGCCATAGGTGTGGCCATAGCTTTGCAGTCTATCATCCCAAACCTCTTCAGGATCACTACTGCATACTTCCCTTGTCCGAGGGAGATTTCGTCTGCATTCTGCCACACCTCCATACCTAGAAAATAATGCATCATACCCAAATCCTTCATTTTGAACTTGGCAGCAAGATTTCTCTTTGTATCACTAATCAACCCATCCATACCTGTTACAAACAGATCATCTACATATAGTAGAAGCATCACTGGGTTTCCATCTTCAACCTTGTAGTAAAGGTTGGAATCTGCTTTACTCTCAGTAAAGCCCAAACTGGATAGAAAGCTGTCAATTCTGCCGTACCATGTCCTGGGTGCCTATTTCAAACCGTACAGGGATTTCTTTAATCTGCACACACGAGACTCTCTGTCATTTGTCTCAAAACCAAGTGGCTATTCTACATACACTTCCTCTTCTACTACACCATTCAAGAAAGCAGTCTTGACATCCATTTGGTGTATCTTCCATTTCATTACTACAACCAATGCAAGTACTGTTCTGATGGAAGTGTATCTGGCCATAGGAGCAAAGGTTTCTTCATAATCTATTCCTTCCTTATGTGAGAAGCCACAAGCCATGAATCTTGCCTTATATTTTTCAATGCTACCGTATGCAGCATGCTTGATCTTGTAGATCCATTTGGAAGTTACAACTGACTTCCCTTCTGTTCTTGGGACAACATCCCAAATATCATTCTTCATGATCGATTGATACTCTTCGATCATAGCATCCTTCCATTCTTTCCATTCTGCCACTTCTTCATAGTTGGAAGGTTCGTTATTGATAACATCACATAGTAAAGATACATATTCGGAACAAGATCTTGTTCTCTTTCTTTCTCTGTGGTTCTCTTTTGGAGCCCCATATCTTTCCGTACCTTGGATAATTTCTCGTACCCAAGCAGGTTTCCTCTTGTGAGGATTCTTCTCCTGAGGTGGATCTACAGGTCTTTGTGGTTCTTCAAATTCTCGATCTTCTTCTTGAATTTCTTCATTCATGGTTGTATCATGAATTTTGGGTGCTTCTGCTTCTTCAGTTTCTTCAGCAGGTCTCTTTCTGGATTTGTTGTAAGCTGTGTCTTCATCAAATGTTACATCCCTGCTGATGTCGATCTTCTTGTATCCTAGGAATTATATTCTGTAAGCCTTCGAGCTTTCATAGTATCCCACAAATATACCCTTCTTTCTTGAAGGATCTAGTTTTGTTCTCTTTTCTTTTGGTATGTGTATGTACACCGGATAGCCGAATATTCTGAGATGGCTAACTTCTAGTTTCTTTCCGGAGAAGACTTCTTTGGGAGTCTTGTTCTCGAGTACTCTATGTGGAGTACAGTTTTGTACATACACCGCTATTCTGGCTGCTTCTGCCCATAGATGCGTAGGAATATATTGATCATGAAGCATTGCTCTTGTAGCTTCCATGATGGTTGTATTCTTCCTTTCCGCAACCCCATTCTGTTGTGGATTGTAAGGAGTGGACAACTCCCTCTTAATCCTTGATTCTTTGCATAAGTCTTTGAATTCATTTGATGTGAATTCTCTGCCATTATCTGATCGAAAGGTCTTGATCTTCTTTTTTGTGTGATTCTCGATCAAAGATTTGAATTCCTTGAACTTGCTGAAAACTTCAGCTTTGTTCTTCATGAAGTAAATCCGTGTCTTCCTAGAAAAGTCATCAATGAAAGAAACATAGTATACATACCCGCTTAGTGAGCTTGATGACATTGGTTCACATACATCGGAGTGGATGATTTCCAAGATTCCTTTTGCCTTGCTCTCGCCACTTGGAAATGTCTTCTTTGTATTCTTTCCTTTCGCACATCCTTTGCAGACCCCTTCATGTTTTGCTTGAATTTCTGGAAGGCCTTCAACAACTTTGCTTGCAAGTGGTAGTGCTCTGTAATGCACATGTGCAAGCCTTCTGTGCCAGAGTTCATTTGGCTCTACTGTGTCATGGACCATAGCTTGTTCTAGATGGCCCTTCAGCTTGTATAAGCCTCCTTATTGTTCTCCAATCACTATTGCATCATCAATAGTCTTTCCTCTTGGCCATATGATGACTTGGCCATCTACAAATGCAACCCTCATACCTTTTGCATCCAATGTTGATATGGATAGAAGATTCTTCTTCAATCCTGGTGCAAACAAGACATCTTTCATTTTTATATATTTTTGGAGTCTAGCTTGTAGGAGGATTCACCACTACCTTTTATGGGATATTGGTTTTCATCCCCAAGCTTCACCTTATGGGGTGAGTTATGTTCGGATAGTTCCTCAAAGGATTCCTTGAAACCTGTCATGTGCTTGGAATCCCCACTGTCAATAAGCCAATATTTTCTTCCATGTGTGACAGTTCCTGTGAGAGCGGAGATCAGAACATATTCATCTTCACTTGAAGAGTCTTCACTTTCTTGTTTTACTCTCTTCCTGGGAGGATCATCATCCTCAACAGTGTGAGCATGATGTCTTCTTTTGGAGTTCCTCTTCTTCTTGGATCCATTCTTATTCTCGGGACAATTTTTAGCAAAGTGTCCTATTTCATCGCATGTATAACATCTGAGTCTGGATGGATCCCTTCTCATAAAGTTATTTTTCTGATGAGAATGCTTACCTTGGTGATGATGAATTTCTCTTCTTCCTTTCTTGGAGTGTACTATGAGAGCTTGATCTTCACTTCCCATATTTTCTTGGCGAGTAGCTATCTGAGCTTCTTCTTGAGAGCATTCTTCCCACAGTCTACTGAACTTGACCAACTTCTTTCTAGCATAGATTCCTTGGATGAAAGAATCCCATGACCTAGGGAGGCCATTCAATGTTGTCATCACAATTTCTGCATTCTCCATTTCTTCATCTACAGCTTCTAGTTTTTCTTTGATCTGGGAGACCCTTGTGAAGTATGACTGGATGGTCTCCTCATTCTGGATCTTGACATTCTTCAACTGGTTCCTTAGAGTCATCTTCCAATTAATGTTCTTCCCTTCAAACAATTTGGTTAGGGAATCAAACATGGCTTTATGTGTCTTGAGAGAGGACACATGTGGAATGAGGTGATCCTTGATAGAATTAGCAATGATCCTCTTTGCCATAACCAACTTATTCTTATGTAAGGCCTTGGCCTCATCTCCCTCTGGAACAGGAACCTCCTCTTGGATATAGGAGTCCAACTCATTTTCTTCCAGGACCAAGGAGATCCTATACTTCCAAGCTCGGAAGTTATCGACTCCCTCAATATTTTCATCAAGCTTGGTATGATGAGACATCTTAACTAAGAACCTCAAATAGAAATACAAATGATTTAGATCTTACCAGGTCAAGATGTTGAATCTGGATTTGAAGCTGAAATCCTGCAGTACTAGTTCAGGAGCAGATTAGGGTTTTGCTTTTCCGAAGTTCTGTCCAACCGAATGCTTTGAAATTGATCCCTAACTTCAATTTTGGGGAGGAGATCAATTTAGGCCTGGGCTCACTGAAAAATTCCTCTTCTGTGAAAAGCCCTAATTTTCGGCAGCAATGTCGGGTCCAAAACTGAAAAACCTCAGAATTGGATTCTGCTTCGATAGAAATATGCGCCCAAGGGAGGAGAGTTATTCCAACTTACTTTTTCTGAAAATCTGTGGAGAAATATCCACAAAATAGGAATCCCTAGTTCCCACAGCTGCACAGTGTCTTCTTCTCAGGTTAACTCTGATTCCATGTTAGTTTTTGAACATTAAGCTAGTATATCATTAGGATCTTTAACTGAGAGAACAACAAGCACATCAATCAAACACAAAAAACAATGAACACAGTGTTTTTCCTCAGGGAAACCATAAATGGAGAAAACCCCACAACTTCCTCAGAGATAGAATCAACACCAAAGTGAAACCCAAAAACAGTAAGAAAATCTCTTGACAGCAGTAAGCTCTTTCCTCTAGCCCCAGTGTCTTTCTCTTCCTCAACTATGCGCTACACTTGAGTGTGTATGAGTTGTGTACTAAATAGAGAGTCCAACTCTCTATTTATACTAATCTTGACATGACTAAAACCCTACTAGGGCCGACTTCACTAGGTGATTCTAATAACCCTAGTGCCCCAGAATTGTGGGGACTTTAACCCTTAGACAATAAGAGGGTTACCCACAATGACTTGACATGTCTTGTTTACATTATAGATTCTCCCGATAGGAACATCAGGGCATGACATGACACAAGAACATCCCGGAATAAACATCGGGTTACAATAGATAAGAAATACAAGTGAATACATTTCGAAGTTACAATTACATCAACATTTTACCTCCTTTTGCAAACAAATAGAGTCTTGCAAAATATGGTGGTTCATCTCATTCTGCCTTTTCTGTATCTTGAGCATCTCTCCAAGATTTTCTTGGGTCTTGGCAATTGTTTGAAGGAGACTTCCAGCCAATTCCAGTAGCTTTTGGTCTGCTGCCATGATGCATCATTGAAATTCTGTCAGACCAAGCATAATATAGGAATTAAAATTAGTCAATTAATTGCCCAATTGGCATGGCAGTCCAATTCTTCTCAAGGAGACTTTCATACTATTCATGCCTTCTTAACAGGCACATGAGATCATTCATGTCCATTCTTGGGCAGGGAATTAACTATTCCAGCATTCACAATTTATTTTAAGCAAATAAACACATTCTATTTTCAGCCATACATGCATTCAACAATCTTCTGTCTTCACAATGCATAAGTATATATATATGTATATATAATCAAAAAAAAGGAAAGAGAGAGTAGCAAGAGTTTGTCCCCTCTTTGTCTTGTCCCATTCTAGAATCCACACCACCAATGTGGTTTTCATGCTCTTAGCCTCTTTCACTTCACCGTGAATGCTGGACTAACCCTTCTTGGTCATGACACTTAGTGCCTCTAGTCTATTCCAGACCTCTCAACCATGGAGTCTCTCCACATGGTTTGTCTACAACTCTCGGTTGCTAGGACCTTCACAGTCCCACTAGCACCTTTTTCATTATTGCTCACTTTGAGCTCTTCAGGACAATCACATGTCCACATGCACCTCTAGGATGCCCTCATAGTCCTCGCTCCTAGCAATACCTATATTCAAACATTGAATAAATTCACATGTTTAGTTTATTGTCATCAGTTTTTATCTCTTAAACAAGAGCTTAGAATATCATAACCAGATCATATACACATTTATATTCATAAGCAAGAAGCTGCAAAATAATCCAATACTTATCTGTATTGTGCGTTTCCTCTCTGGTCCACAGGGTCCTGCTTCGCTTTGCAAGCCTTGGGATTTCCTATGGAATTGGATTTTAGGTCAGCACGCAGGCTGCTTCACAACATCAAATAATTAATGTCCAGCTAGTACACCTTCACGCCGACTGGGATTGGAACATTATCATGACCATTTCCAGGTCCAGGATCTACTATGGATCCCTAGGCATATAACAGCCCTATTTCAGTGACATCTTCACCATATCCTTTTATACATATCAAGCACAGTCAAGCCAACCTACAGTTGGGTTTATCAGACTGTCCAGCCAAGCCAATACACAATTGGGTTTATCAGGCTGTAGGCAATCAAGCCAATACATTACTAGGTTTATCAGGCTACTCAGCCAAGCCAGCTAACAGTTGGGTTTATCAGATTACAGGTAGTCAAGCCAACACTGTAACATCCCCACAATCTCCACAACATCCTTTTCCCTTTAGTGTACAACACCAAACTGCATCTATTTAGCTTGGCAACATAAGAAATATAAGCAAACTCATCAGCGTTATTGCTCTAAAACAGTAATCATGTTTCGTATCATTCACTATCAAGTATTGAGACACTAGGAGTGCGTCCAATCCCTAGGGTGTAGTCAATATTAAAAACCCTTTCATGACTTGACATCGGGAAAAGTGTGCACCCATTTCCGATGTGAGCCATGTAGGTCCTATTCATACTCAAGCAATCTGTCATAATGGAAATAAAATCAAAACATGATCTGCATATGGAATTTAACAATTTGACATTCATATTCTTAGCTAGGGTCACATAACACTTATCCATTTGCTGATGCAGTATTCCTTCGTTAAGGAGGAATGGGGGCTCCCTTCTCTGATTTGACAGTCCCTTGGTTTTCCATCCCCAACTCCTTTTTACATTCCATATCCCACACATGTCTTACCGACATAATCTATACCATCTCACTCATGTTGCTTACCAAACATGTAGTGTAGATGGGGCATTTCCAAAATGTCCAATGGAGTTTCACCCGAAACCCATTTCCAATATAAGGGAAAACCTCCCCGTGAAGTTTGGCTCCTGCAGGCCATCACACATGGTCTTCCTGCAATATGTACCCCTGGCACATTCATCAAGTAGCCAAACAGTCAATCATTGTCTAACAATAGAATCCAAATTTGATTGTTCCATAACCAAGCAATGGCATTAGTAATTAAATTCAATGTGAATTTGCAACTCTGTCTACTATAGAAATTGATTTGATTGGCAATGAGGTGATCCTCATTTGCTGGTCTCTTGTAAGCAGCACCACTATGCCCATTATGATTTTATGCTTACTAGCATAACATGAACACCCACTTACAATGCGTCCTCCTAACACAATTCTATGCAAGCCAATAGTGATTAGTAGTTGTCAGCAATTTCTCAAATCTGAAATTTACAAATTCAAATTGACAACTTATTTTGCATACAGACTAATTTCACAGCCATGAGACTCTTCTCATGAGGTTTGGCTCTTTCACATGGTATATTTCAGCCTTTGTCATGGTCTTACCCATATTTCCACGCCCCAAACAATCTACCTAAAATCTGAACTTCAATCAGCCAAACACTTGGTAAGTCTTGATGCATATAACTTTTTCATTGCTGCAACAATCACTGAAGTATTTTCAGAATTATAGAATTCAAATACTTCCAGCTGTTAATCGCATCAATATTACCAAAACTCATTTACTTCACGTGAATCATTATCATACTAAAATTGCATAGTCACATCATTTATGCAATTTATATGAAATGTTTAGATACTCCTTACTTCACAGGCGTATCATTTGTACCACCTTGCCCTTCCATAGAGCGTTTCCGGCAGCCAATCGATCATGACTATCCTCTTCATGCACTTACCATCCTGCATTCATAACAGTTCTTAAAAGGATTCTAGAATTATCATCAATTCATCATTTCAACCATTGGTTAGTCATAATAACACATGCACTATCTTGATGCATTCATGCAATGCATCACAACATTTGCACCCGCACTTATGTAGCATATTTACAACATTTACTCAGACTTTTCACATGCATCCACTCAATGCATAACTACAAGATTTATAAAATCTCTGAATGCATATACACTCAATGCTACCTTGTATTGATTCATGAATACTATGCATTCAAATATACTATGGCCTAACCATGACTACCTAATATAGGATGCATTACTATAATCAAGACCATCAGTACTTTTACCATGGCCTAACCATGGCTACCTGATATAGGATGCATTACTATAATCAAGACCATAAGTACTTTTAAATAATCACATGGTATGAGAGCTCTTGCTTTTACCACTCCATGCAATTGTCATAATTAAACCATTACCTACATGGATCCTAGTTACACCCTTGACATTACTAGTTTGGTTGGTCTCTTGCACAGGATTGCAGAATTTGCTCACCAACTTTTGATCCTGGATTTGTTGCCTTATCCCTTTCTCCATAGGGTTGCTGGTCACATTCATCAACATCAACAACATATTCAGCCATGCTCACGTTGTCGTTGGTTTTCCACTAATGCCAACACCAATGCAATATTTACCATTAGTGGTTCATTATAAATGTATAATTCTCGCTATTTTTACTAATATGTAATATCCTATGCACGCAAGCATATCCCCATGCATTTTCAGCATCCCCATGCCATAATTTCTATGTACACAAGCTTATAAAATATAATATAGTTAGAAAGACAGGGTTTAAGGGACTTTCCTTTTCAAAACCCTCATCTTTGCTTGGAATTCCTCTTCCGCATAATAGCTGGTTCGAATTCATGGTCTTTGCTATCTCTAGGCATGCGATCCTCAGATTTTCCATATTGACAGCAACACAATTCTTTTCAGCAACCGCTAGTACTTTTTTGCTCATTCAAATTCTGGTGATTCTCTCTTGTTTCCTGCTAGATAAGCTTTCCAACACCTATCCCCATGTTCCATTCTGACCTCGGGTGTGAAAACCACACCCCCTCTAAAATGATGATTTTCACAAAAATTTAGGCAAAACACACAACTGTATTTTGGAATGCTAACTTCAGCCACCTAGAATTTTTTCTTTTCAGCCCTGAAATCTGCTGAAGAACTGCTGAAAATCTCATTAAAAACTGCTGAAATCGCTGAAGAATCCCACTTGAAAAACTCAAAATTTCCTTTGCTTAATCGGACCTCTTCCCAACTAAAATTCTGACACTTCGGTGGTCAAAACAACTAGTTTTCTCCACTGCTCATCAACGGTCTGTTCGTCTATTTTTCTTCGACGTGTCGGACCTTTAGTCATCTAGGCTTCCGGGCTATTATCGGTGATGACAGTATATCGTCGATCAGAACTGTTAACCACTGCAGCATCAACGATCGCAAGCACTATGCTTAAGATGGATAGTTCCTTAGGCATCCACAACAACGGGAAACAAACCATCTATGGGTTCCGCGGACCATACAACCTGTCGACGATCAGAACCACTAAACACTATGTGTCGGCGATCCAGACAACTAACTTCTTCTGACGTATCGGCGGTCCAAACAACTAACTCCTTCCGACACATCGACAAACTAATCCACTAACCTTCTCTGACCTATCGACGGTTGGAAGCACTATGCATCAGGTGGATAGTTCTTTAGGTAGCCACAACGATGGACTCACGAATAACTAAATTCTTCCGACATTCATTGACGGTCCATTCAACTAAATTTCTCTGATGTAGTTCATTGGCGACCTCATCAACTAAAATTTTTCGACGCTTTTAACACTTCGGAAAAATTTTCTTTCCTTGTCCACCTCCACGTCGGCTCCTTCATCACCTAAATTTCGCCTCCGTGTCGGCGGTCCAAACAACTAACCTTTTTCAATGCATCAACGGTCCAAACCACTAATCTTTCCGATCGTATCGACGATTTGATCCTCTATTTTTCTCTGATGTGTTGGCTGCTCCATTGTCTAATTTTTGCTGACATTTCAGCGGTATGATCTTCTAACTTTTTCCAACATATCGACGGACTCGTCAACTAAACTTTTCCAATGGCGGTGACGTTTCGGCAACTCCATCTTCTAATTTTCGCCAATCCAATCAACTAATCTTTGCTGCCGTTGGGGTCTGCATTGGAGGTATATCCGGATAAGCCTTCCGATGAGCCGATGGTCTAACACTTAGAAGAATTTTCATCAAATTCTTTCCTCCTGTTCCCCCCCATCCGGTGGCCTTCTGACTAAATTGTCTGCTATATCAGAGGAGCTTCCCTCCTAGTCCTCCGATGATCCGACGAGCTCGACACTTAGAAAATTTTTCAATGAAATTTTCTGAATATTTTTCTGTCATTCATATTTCTTCTGGGCAGAGGGAAACCTGCCTCTGTTAACTAGTTTCTCATGGCCCTCTGAGGCCCAATGATGCAACGATGGCTCTGATACCACTCTGTAATGTCCCCAACCCTCCGACCAGCGAAGAGGACGCTACCATAACCATAAACATCCGAGAAACTAGCCCCTTGAACATGAATATACATAATATAAAACCGAAATGCTTGAACATAAAACATGCTAAGATGCATAGTCATTCACATACACAGCGGAAGCAAACATACATTCATTTAGCATTCAACATGTTCATTATAATTCATTAACAGTAAATATAATTGCAGAGACGAAATGGTCAAGAATACTCATCTTATAAAGAAGTCATCCTGCAACCAGCTACATCTCTACAACATTCCACCCAACCATAGGCCAGCGTGCTCCTTAATCTCTCAGCAACGCATCCACCCTCAAGCTAGGCATGATTCCTCAAGGAATAAGGAACAAACAGTCTTACACATAGCCAAGGATACACTAATAAACTAAGATGACACAGTAGGGTTTATCAAGATATCAAGGAGATGGGAGAAGCTGAATGCTAAGCTGGTGGTCTCGTTGGAGAGCTAAGGATGCCTACACCAGAGCTATCCTGCCTTCTAAGACACCCACACACACCCAACACCAGGAATTAGTCCCTTCTCTGCTTCACAGTCCCTCAGGACCTGAATTCCCTTCTAGTGCCATTAAGGGGTTGTGGAGAAGAAATCCAGTCATCTAACTCTATCTGTGTGGCTCCCAAACACCAGGTTTCTCAAGCATACCCAGCCTTCAATCCCACTCCACACAGTCCAAAGACCAACCACTGCATACCCGCAGTAAAACAAGCTATTCACAGTTGGGACAGGGGAAATCGATCCCTGAGTCGTTCTTGGCCCTATCATGGCCAAAACGACTCAATAATGACACATACAACCCCCAAAGCGTAGCTGAACTCACAGGAAACAAAACACCAGAAAAACAACAGCCCACTCTCAACAATGAAGCCACGGGAAACATACACAGTCTAGAATGGAAAGGTAAACAGATCCTTAGCTCGTGCCTGGGAAAGAACATACACACAGACCACAATTTGTAAGGGAAAATACACGCCCCCGGCCCAGAATTCCAACGGCCGAATCCCCACCCCCTAGCTCTCTGCATGAGATGGAAAAACGATGGAGAATCCCCCAAATGGTGCATGAGGAAGTAGAACATATCTGCGTGAGATGGACAAGCTTGGGAGAGTGGGAGAGTGGAAGCGTCCCCTACAATCGTGGAGAGAATGGGAAAAATCGCATGCCAAGATGGGGTAGTGGTTTTTCTTGCCAACTTGAGGGTCAACCTACTAGTGGAGTGTGCGTGTGGGCAAGGACTGACAGTCCTGCCACACTCCACTCCCCAACAATAACTACCCCAACAAACAACATAACCTTTAATGTGGTATTTGGATGATAAGACAAGGAAAGGTGAGTAAGACAAAAAGGTAGGTGACAACCAAATGGGTTCAATAGCTGACACATGGCTTTCCCCCCCAAAGGCTCAAGGTTTAACAATCCCCCCCCGTATCCTTAGGAAAATCATGCCCTTGTCATTATCATTGCACTGTCGTAGCTGGTTGTAGGTTCATTTTAATTAAAGTGCATATTTACACGATGCCAAAACTAAAATGTGCCGAATGGCATGATATACCATCGGCAACAATCCCAATTGCCGAAACATAACACAACCAAATCGATGGTGGGGATTTTGCCTTTAGCTCTGCACCATGATTAATTACAATATATACATCATGCACCTTTTAATGCAAATGGGGTCAAAACCAAGGTATTACATTTGCTCTCCCACCAAATGAGAGCAGTCCATCCAAGTCAAAGAGAATCCAACTAAAGTTTAATATCATCTTTAGTAAACTTTTGAATCCTACAATAAACTTCAATTTGATGGATCCAATTGTCCAAATTCTCAGCATTAATCTCTCTATTATACATAGGTAATTCAAACTTAATATCTAGCTTTAATTGAGGTACGTTAAAGTCATTTTTTTGCTTTTCAAATGGAGAGTGTAAAGAACCATAAAGATAAGACGAAGAAGATGGTGGAGTTTTAGGAGGTTCCTCAACACCTCCTTCTTTTTTTATCTTCAATATGAGATGGACTTCTTAGTTCACCTTTCTTCCAATCTTGACAGAGCTCCTCTACCATCGTTTTCATTCTCATGAAAGCTTTAAGAAATTCCCCTTCAGACGGGATAGGGGAAGCTGCTTCTTCTCCTTTCGGTGAAGCCACTTTCCCTCTTCTTGAACTAATTTATGGATCAAACTATTCAAGTTCTCCTTGACCACATTGTATCCTGGATCTTGTTAACATTCACAAACTCACATTGCAATGGCTATTAAGCTTTGATACCAACCTCGGTCTGAAATTTCACGATCTTTTTTAGCCATTAAAAATTGAATGTGAACTTTGTATGTTAAAACTCATAAATAGGATTTAAAACTGAAATTTAAATGCTTAAACATACACACATAAGAAAACAAACAGTATGCAAACCATGGAATTGATAAGCAAGAACTGATAACAGAGTTTAACCCTCCTGGGCTACGTTTCCAGGCCACTTCCAATGAGAAGGTCGATCTTATTAAGTCTTCTAAGATTACATAAATGGGTTTCTGGAACCACTTCTATTTTCTGTCAGTCAAAACCTGAAAAAGAAAGCACCACTGTGATCCTCTCAAAATTTTGAGAAAAATGAGTACAAAATTGACTACCTTTTCCTGAGGCCTCCTCTAGCATGTAAATCAAGAAAACTCTACTAGCATAAGAGACAAAATAGTACAGACTGTATGGATTTCAAATCAGGATTCATGCCCATTAATGGTTGTACACCTTGAGAAATATGCATGTACTTACCTCATGATTTGTTCCTGCACTGAGTTTTGTGGTCTTCTGTACCGTGGCTTTTCTGAACTCCGTGTTATCTCTAGGGTTGTGTCTTAGATTCACTTTATGATTTTCAACTTTACTTAGTTACCTTTCATAATTTCACCTTAGTTTCCTTTCAAGTTTCTCATTTTCTTTATCCAAAGTTTTACCCTAGTTGGTTTTGATTAAATTGCTTTATTATTATTAAAGACAAAGTAAGGCTCATTGTTCATATTGATTTTCAAAAGGGGTCTTATTTATTGATTGAATGCTATTTCAAATAAATTTTATCATGCTTAGAACATTGATATTATTCATTTGATTAGTGGATTGTATCCTGGCAGCATATATTAAAATGTTAAGGGTAATAATGCTGCCAGTGATAAAATATGCACATTCATGGATGTATACGAGTAGCAAGAGCTCATGATAATGTTTTAATTCAAAATGCTTATTTATTAAAGCATAGAAAACACACAGTGGAGATGTTTTGAAAAGCGCAAAGGACAGATTTTATAATAAGAGTACTTTATTCAAAACATATCATTTGGAGAATCTGTGAAGACATATTTTTCTAGAAATGTCTTGTTTCGTCATCTTTTTTCAGAACATATTGCATTCAATGAAAGATGAATTTGGGGAGACTGAAGGACATTTTTATTCCTAATATATCAAACTACAAAAACCTATCTCAATTTTTACACAGGTGTCAAGGATTGGAAGATCCACTCTCGTAATTTCAACCTATTTTTCTGACTGCGCAAAATCCAGTCCGAGTCATATTATTGCAGAGTTGATTATGAACAGATAGATGGGAATTTTGGCAACTAAAAGAGGTTTATTTTAGTAACATCTTCATCTATAATAAACTATTTCATTTTTCCTACAGGTGTTACATATTGGGATAATCGAAGCCATCATTGAGGCCTATTTTTCAGATCTCATAATTTTCTTGTTTTGACACATGTTTTTAGAATGCAGATCTCGGCCAAATGGAAAAAAATATCAGGGAAATGAGAGATGTTTTTGTTCATAAAAAACTAATCTACAAAAACCTCTCCCAAATTGTACACAACTGTCATTATTTAGGAGATACAAAGCCATAATTGCAGCCCTAGTTTTTATGGCAGTTTTATTTTAATTTCTGCTATCTTTAGAAATTCGACCTCCTATTTCGACCTCAACACCTATATGAGGCATGATTGTAATATTTTGAGGGGGGGGGATCTTCCTCTAAGAAGGAAGAAAATATTGGGAACTTATTATGGATATCAGTCTTTGAACCTGAAGTAACATGCATGTATACATTTGATCCTGTTTTGATATTATAAGCTGCTTTGAAATGATTATGTTCATATGAGCCTGTTTTTTTGCTTTAAGAATTGAATTTCCTGTTTTTGTGATTTTGTCTGGTGTATGGTATTAATAATCCATTGATATATTCTCATATTTAAATGTGAAATTATCTTTAGTTTCCTGATACAGAACCTGGTTCATGTCTTTCGTAAAGTTATGCTCGTAGCGTTGTTTTATTAATCTTGATTGTGATACATCTCCTAATGTTCAGTACTTTCTTTCAAATCTAGCTTAATTTCTATAGTAAGTCTTATCTACCACCAAATTCCATAAATTCATTTTCCAGTTAACCATTAAACCAATTTAATATTTCTCTAAGCTTGACCCTAGCAGTCAGGGTTCAACTTTAGTGATAACACTCTGAAATCCCCCATGTGTTGTGTAAAGCGTGGTTTATATAATATTTTTTTGGATGCGGGAAGGAGGGCCACACACCTAATTTTGGGATGTCAAATCCCATTAAACTTAAAATCATATCCCCCTTATCCATGTCAAGGATCATGCCCATAGCGTGGTGATATAGGGCAAAGGTCCCAGGGTCAAACTCGCGGGTCTGTCCCCTTCTCACGTGATTTTTTTATATGGTGGAAAGGGTTATGATGGAATATGGTTTATGGTACCATGATATATTTTGCGATATGGTATACCACTTGGAATATGAACTATGACCTGGATCTGTTATATTGGGCCCTTGTTTGGTTGTGTTGGCATAATAATGTTGGACCATCATTTGATGTGTTGACACTCCATATTCAGGCCTCCGTGTTGGAATATGGGGTCAAGGGATTAGCCCTCGACCCCCCTCCCCTTTTAATCCCTCAAATTCCCCCCCACCCTGCCACTTTTCCAAATGATACATAATCAAAATTTATATACAAGCGATGCCTTATAACCAATAAGGAACACCAGTAGGAGCCCTGACTAGGGGAACATTGTGAAGACTTTGGGCAGTCTTGGAGGTCTTGGGTTCGATCCCCATAAAATCCAAAAATTATTTATAAACCATTTTATTATGCCAATTTACTGATTTTTCTCCATTTTTGTCGCAACTTCAAACCTTGATAACTTCTGCATGCAGAAATCGTTTCGCGTGAAACCAGCATTGACAGAAAGTTTTATTTTACCATTTGAAGACTTCTACGCTGATCGATCTTTGGATATCCTTTTGGACCAAAGGGACTCATCAATGAGGTGAATGAAACCAAAATACAAGGACCTCTTGGTCTATCCTCTGGAATAGATGTGTTGATGTCGATAGAGGGAGGCCTACAACTACCAAGGCAAGGAGGTTTCCTTGATAGAAGCACAAGGGGGACAACCAAAGATATAGAATAATAATGGGATTGAGTCACTAAATGGGGAACAGGGGTAGGGGAGTACGGGGACTAAAATTTCCTTTGTTCAGAGTATAATGATAGGGATGAACCGACAATAGATGACACTGGCTCACGGGGAGGGAATCATAGTTGTGGAACCAGGGAGATACTTGGGGAAGGAATTGGACAATTTATACCCAGGGGATCCAAGGGAGACTCATCACAGAGAATTCTGAACAAATGAGACCTAATGGGGGGAATGTTTCCATGATGTGAGACTATATGCAAGATGGTTAGGCATTGAGAGGCACTGTTTGGGCCTTCTTTATAGTTTAAGGAGATTGAAGAAGGGATAAAAGTATGCTCAGTATGATGTTTTCTCATGGATTTTGGTCGAGCCCAAGACGGTAAATACGTGATGGTGTTTTAATGTTTAGAGAGTCTAAAAACATGAAGAAGACTCCAATGGGTATTTTTTTTGTACAATAGTCTCCTAAGCTCGAAAAAGGATAAAAGTGTTCAAAGGAGAACTGTCCCAACTGAAAGGGGCAAAGCGACTTCTTTTTCGTAGGTATTCCATCCAGATCGAAAAAGTGTAAACCTATATTGATTGAATAGTCATTCAAATACTTTTATGATCATGAATGAAACCAAGTTTGCTCGACGATCTTTTCTTTATGAGAGGGTTGGAAAAGATCTTAAATACAAACCATAAGTGAGATTTTTTGTGAAGTACGCTCCCAATGTCCAAAAAAGCAGAAAAGGATACAAATGGAAATGTTCTTAGCTGGAAGGTGCTAGGGTGGTCCTTTTCTTTAATTGGTCTACATAGTCCGAAAAATGGATAAACGATACAGCATAGACGCCATTTCAAATACTTTAACGAGTGTGAAAGGAAGCAAGCTTGCTCGACAATCTTTTTATTCTTTAAGTAGTAAGAAAAGAGCTTAACAAAAACTCTGTAATGGTCAGTCAAGCAAGGAGGAAGTGTTTAATGTGCCAAAAGAGGTGATGTTGGGATCGTCACTGACGGGGAGAAAGAATAATAGTGGAACATTGGTGGGGCATTCTTCCGGGATGATGAATAGTGGTAAAATAACACAAAATTTGTAGTATGGATGGAGCGGAGGTTTGCGAACATGCAAATCCATAAGGGGTTTGACTTTCCTGGTGGAACACAAATCGAGGTAAGTCCAAGAAATGCATAGAAAAAAGTAGGGAGAGTATGAGACATGAGTCCCATAGGTGGGTAGAGTGCAAAAACTTGAACCCATCGGTGCGAACAATGTAAAAAATAAACCACATATGAGATGGTGTGGACGGGGAATATTCATGATGGCTTGAACCTTCGAGGGATCCACGGTAATCCCATTATGGGACATGATGAATCCTAATAAATGATCAGCTGGGACAAAGAAAACACACTTGAGGGGGTTCAGGCAGAAATTATATTTGCAACATCAAAGGAATACTTGTTGTAAGTCTTCAAAATGTTGGGAACGCTTATGAGATCAGCTCGAGATCGAGCCGTGAGGTCATCCAAATAGATAAGGATAATGTGAATGAGGCCGTGGAAGCAAAATTTCATGGCTCGCTAAAAAGTGGCTCTAGCATTTTTTAGGACAAACGGTATGACACGATAATAAAAATTTCCCCAGGGGGTGGTAAAGGCAGTTTTATACTAATCTTCTTTGTGGATATAGATTTGGTTGCAACCCAAAAAACCGTCCATGAAGGAAAATACTTCATAGCTAGAAAATGCATCTATGAACTGGTTGATAAAAGAAGTGGAGAAGTTGTCTTTGGGACAAGCCAAATTCAAATCATGGAATCTAGTACACACACGAATGGTTACTTGTTTTTTATTAATGAGAAAAGGATTAGAATCCCAAGTGGTATACGCGATGGGGTATATAAATCCTACTTTGTGGAGTTTTTCAATCTCAAGTTTGACGGCAGGGGCCTTTGGTGGGTGGATGGGTCGTTGCTTCGGGCGAACGAGGGAAACAATGGGCCATGTGTTGATGTGATGTTTGATGATAGATGGATCAAGCCTGGGAATTTCAGTGTAGGAACAAGCGAAAACATAATGAAACTACTGAAAATGTGTCTTGTAGGTGATGAATTCCTCAGGGGAGCATGAAGCACCGATCATGATATTCTCGACTATCCCATGTTTCGTTGAGTTGTTGACTTGGATGGTTAGTGAGATATTGGCCATATTACCTTCCTCAAAGGATTTGGGGGCCGAGATTGTGGTTTTTAACCAATCAACACTTCCAGGAATAAAATATTTTGATTCAACAAAGAACTGATTCGATGATGGGGAAGGTTCACCGGGGATGAAAAATTAGCGATGGTGTAGGTAATCCCAAGGATACTTAGGAGTTGTGAGAGATTTAAGGATATATTCGTTGTTACGAAAGTGGTGCCTGCATAGATCAAAGGGATATTCTGTGGTCGATGAGGGGGAAGGAAGAGTGTAAATTGAGATCATAAAGATGGTGTTGGTGGTACCCAAGGAAGAAGCCGAAGGATGGATTTCTTCGAGAACAGTGACTTCAGACTTAAGGGAGTGCTTGTGAAAATTAGTGAGGAGGGAGCAGTACTTGGGAAAGTTTGGGAAATGATAGGAATAATGACCATATAGTACACAAAATGCACATGAGTGGTTGGTATGTAACGATTTGTTATTAACCGCAGGGATGTTTGGTACATTAACAACCAGAGTGTTGTCGAACTCTACTATTGTGCGCATGTGGGTGTGAAGAAATGACAAATCAAGAAAATTTTGAGTAGCGTGGCCAAGGACATCACATAAGGCACAAGTAGGAGGTGGACGTGGTTTTGCAGGGGATTTTGGTGCCTTGCCCCCAATATTTGTAGGAGAATGGGGTGTAGGAGTGGATGAAGGAGCAGTTGGTTGTGTATTAGGAGGTGGATGTGACACCTTCTCAATAGGTTGGACTGGTGTCAACATGATTTGTGGTGTCGGGGTGGGGTTGGGTGGATCAAGGTACCACACTGGAATACCCAAAGTTAATCCCAAAAGGTTATTAGTAGCCATGATTGGTTTAATCATGATTCTAAAGGGTGGAAAGAGAAACATGATGGTGTGTATGGGAAATGAACCCCAATAATTCCTAGAGAAAGACTGGGGGTAGGTGCGGTATGCAAATGGGGATGCAGCGAGGTCGAAAGTTTACCAGAAGTGATGGTGCACAAATTCGATATTTCAGTCATAGAAGGAGGAGGTGATAGGGACAAAAAAGTGTAAGACAAAGGGGTGCCAATAAAAAGGCCTAGACCAATGGAAGACAAGGAGGGGATTGATCCGCTATTGATGGTTGTGTCGATGGTAGGGAGGGAATGATCTAGAGTGGCTGGTACTTTGGGATAGTAGTACGTAAAATGGTTAATGGTCACAATCTTCTCATCGTGGGGGGACATCATGAGTCGAAATATGGATGAAGCAAGGGCTTACATCACATACACGTAACTACATCCAAGGATAATGTTATAATATAACTAGGAATTCACAACCTCGATGTCGATCAACATAGTTTTACTTTCCAACTAATTGGGGACATTCGTGAGAAGGCCTTATGGCTAGGAAGCATGACCATCATAAGCGCATAGGATGGTGGTTAAGGGTTGAAGGGTTAGGGATCCTAGCTTCTGCCAAACAAAGGTTGACATAACACAAGTGGATGCACCCTCATCGATGACATCGATGAATGATTGAATTTCAAATGGTGATAGGAACCTGGAAGGCTATGGATGAAGGAATCTGAGGTTCTCCTTGATCCAAGTTGAAAGTGATCAACCCGGATTCAGAGCGGTCGACGAAACCTAAAGAATATAACATGGTTTTGTGTTGCAAAGGAAAATTTCTCAGGACTTCCAAAGAGAACATGGCAGAGGGAGACTAGGCCAAATCATCGACAATACTGTAATTGAGAGTGGCTATAGTAGTGGAGTTGTTTGCAACACGACGCAAAGGGAAGTTAGGGACTTTGGCAGTCTCATCTGTGGGGGGTATCGACAAATGTAAGGACATATCGAGAGCAGTGGATGTAGATGTCATGGAGGGATTAATGGTTTCTGTGGTGGAGCCATATTGGTTTCATCGAGTCTGTAAGTTGAAGTGAGACGATAATGTCATAAGATGATTGGCACCGGGATTGATGGGTTGACTTGAAGAAGCGGTTGCAACATTTTGTTGTACCAATGGTTGGGTGCAACCACTCCTTGATTCGGTAATGGGTTCTACAGCACCATAGGTGAAGTACCTTATGGTGTTGGGTTTTGTTGTGCCGAAGTGACATCATTGGTTTCATGTTGATTTACTTCATGTAATAGGTGGCAGAATCAATGTAACTAGGGGAACTGGTGTGTATAGTGGCCATAAACGTCACAAATGGTACACAGATGGTTAGTATGTAACTGAGGGTTATTCCTAGGTCTAGGTGGACATTGGGGGTTCTATGCAGGGGAATTATCTCTGTTTTTGATAGAAGGGTTGGGTTGTTAACCACCTCCTTGAGGTTGGTTGTTTCCCAGATTCCTACCTCTTTGTCTTCTTCTCTGCCCTTGTTGGTTATTGAGGGTGGGTTGATTGGGGAGGTTATGATGAGCATAGAATTGTACTTGAGGAACAGGAGGATTCAAGGCCAGAGTAGGTGTAGGTTGCGCAGGTGGTGGGTAGTAGGCGGGAGGGGCTGTAAAGCATATCGTTTGGCCATTATAAGTAGGTTCCAGTCAATTCGGTCGATGAATTTGAGGAGCGGGTGTGGGTGTGGGAGATGCATATGAAGGTGTGGCTCTGGAAAATTGTAGGCAAAAACAGCAAGGGATTCTCCCCATTCAATGTTCCCAACTATCCCATGACTGTTTGGTATGGGAAATCCATCCGGTTTGTGGTCTGGCTACCGTAGGTCAAGTAACAAAAATAAAGGGTTTTACCGGTTGCGGCCCAGTCCACCATGCATATTTTTGTATTTTTAAACTTTAAGTATGATATGCAAGTGCCTATCTAACATGCAGATTGATAAAGAATATGAGGAGCGGTCACAATGTGATGCGGAGGTTCTTACCTCTCGTCTTAAACTCTCTCGCATCTAAATCATACACAACAGAAAACATGACTAACTAAGCTATCCCTAGGGAGCAAGATAATCAATTAATGAGTAATGTATTACTGCTCATATGTTAAGATAAATCACAGTTAGTTTTTCTTAGAATCAAAACACATAAACATGAATAGAGATATGCACAACAAGATAGCTCGTAGTTTGTTAAAACCTTCATTACTCATAGTGGAAATTATCATAAAATAAACCAGAGAACATTCATACGAAGAACATAGGTTCAGAAAGTTAGAATGATCTCACAGTTAATGAAACACAGTTGAAAACAAAATAGTTCCCCTTCAACATTGTTCATTTCACCACATTTGAACATTCCACACAACACTTTCTCCAACATGCAAAATTGTAATTATATTATTGCAAAATGAAATAGTTCCTCTTACAAAAAGTTTTTCACAAGTCTCACTGGGAAAAAGACCCTTTCTCTATCTAACTTTCCTATAATTATACCAAAAGGCAAAACTTTTGGGCTGCCCACAATGGACCCTGGGCTTCCCCAACGTTTCATCTCCCACAATTGTCTCATATTAGTGTTGATACAATTTACAATATATTACATTTAAAACAACTAATAAAGCACTTAAGTGGAGGGCCCTTCTTGATTGTTTAGGAAATTCTTCCACGCTAAGGCCTCCGATGCAATGTTCTCGAACTCAGAAGGTTCGAGAAAATGAATATTGATTTCAAACTTGGCAGCCTAATTTTTTATCACCTCAATCCTGGCTGAGCTCAAGTGTAGTTGATCTTCCAGTAACTGTACACTGACCGCTGAATGAGCTACTTCATCTCTCAAAATCTGCTCGTCCAGGACCTTGACCTGTTGAGTTATCTGTTCATCTTCTTGATATCTGTTCTGTAACATCTCTATGAATAGGTCATGGTCTGGAAATGCGTCCATTCTATGCTCATCAGCCACCTGGCATCGGTTGTAAGTGATCAACAGTCTCCTACAAAACTCAGTGCAAGCTCCCTTTGTTTTCTTTACAACCTTCTTAAATTCTTCAGCTATGTTTATGGAAAACTCTAACAATTCATAGTCTTGTTTTAAGCCTTGTTGATCCTTTGCTGGTAAGTCTGCAGGGATCTCCTCATTGGCCTCCAATCTCGCTATTCTTCCCATTAGGACTTCTAAAATGTCCTGAGATCTGTCTACGAAATATGAAGAAGTCTCTCCAAAATTTCTTCTAATATATTATCTACCTGCAAAACCTTGCACTTCTCTTCTTCTATGGATACATGTAGCCTATGCATTTTGATCCTTTGTGTTAAAACATGTTCTTTGAAAAGCTAAATGCTGGTTTTCTATTCCATGGCTTCTTCCAATGATGTTGCTAATGAAGCTATTTGTTCTTTAAACTCTGCTGCTTGCACCTGAGATTGTTTTTCTGTTTCCTCCAAAGTAGCCTTTTGTAATTCCAGCTCCCCGATCTTACTTTGCAGCTGGTCTCTTTCTGCATGAAGGCTTTCATATGGTGTTTTCAGCCCATCCTTTTCTGTCATTAGCTCCTGATATTCCTGCTGCAATTTTTCTAAGCTTTCCTGGGCAACCTCCAAATACGTCTTGTCTACTTGGAGGGACTGAAGCTCTGCCTTTGAAGACTTTACTTCATTTTGCATGTCTTCAAACTTCCTTTTCAATTTGTTGCTTTCCTCTCTCTCCCTTCGCAGTGTATCCTTCAGTTGGGCAGCAGTTTTCCTTGATTGCTCAAGGTCTGTCATTATTCAATCCACATTATCTTGAGAGGCATGGATCAATGCTGCTCCAGCTCAGATAGTGAATCTCGAGTCCTTGTTCGTTCCATGTACCAAGGTTTTATCATTTATCATCTTCCCTGACTGCCCCCCAGTTTCAACTTTCCTCTCAGTCCTCTTCACAATTCTTTTCTTTTCCTTGTCATAAAAAATAGTATTGAAGTCTGGAATTTCTTCCCCTTTATTTTGTTCGAAAGGGATCAGTCTTAGGCTAGAAACAACAACCCGTCCTAAGGTGCTGCTAGCAATTACATCACGGTCTTGAGAATCAGGATTACCCAGATCTTGAACTTGAGTGTCTGCAGGGTCGGAAGTTTGTTGCTCTGTCATGGAACCTGTCAGTTTCAATCTTTCAGCTTCCCGTTTCTTGAGTTCCTCATCCTCTTTCTTTTTCCTTTCTTCTTCTTCATGCCTGGCAGCTTCTTCTGCAATTTTTTGCGCTTCTTCTTCGTCTTCCTTCCTTCCTTCTTCCTCATTCTTAAGCCAAATTTTGGCCTCCTCTGCTAGTCTCCTAGCATATTCTTGTCTTTTCCTAGCCTCCTCTTCATTTGCTTTCTTCTGTTCAGCTTGGCCAAGGAATCTTCTTTTTAATGCAGTCATGTTTTTTGCATTTCGGAAAATTGATTCATCCTTATCCCAATGGCTTGTATATTCAAAATGCACATTGTCTTCCTTGCAGTGTTCTGCGACTTTATTCCGAGAATCATTCCTATGGAAGTTTATTTCTCCAAAATGGAATTTCTCCAGTTCCTCTACAAACTCATCAACCCTTTTAACTCTTGAAAACTTATAACTTCCCAATCTGAACAGTATGGGAGGATAAGTCGCCTTCTTGTGCTCAAACAAAAAACTCCCTATGCCATCCAAGAAGACCTGCCTGACTGCCTCCTTGTGTACCACATAATCAGTGGCATATTTGGGAAGCAGTGAAGGTGCTTTGGAGTAGCCATACATTCTAATATACATCTCGTCCTCAGTTAAGTAGTAATGACCTTCAATGCTTCTTCATACATGCAATTGCATTGTTTCAAGGAAATGATTGTATACAAAGGCATAATAAAGTGTTCACGCACTTCTCTGTAATGACTGTAGTACTTATGTGCCCATAATGGCTTGTAGGCTGTGTATACCGGTGTTTTGTCTCTGTCCCAAATACACCTTAGGTTTGGGAATGACTAGGTGCACAGTATGCAATCAATCAATATGGAGCTCATGTAGAACTCATATTTTTTCTAGGACACCCCTCCCAAGGCTGAAGCAATGCAAGCTGAAAGACTGTTTGACACAATGTTCGCCTAGTTGAACATAGTCCCTTGGGTGGCTACACAGAAGATGATAGGAACCCATCCCAACTTAAAACTTTTGCCGTGGGCTCTCCCAAAGATTATGTTCAGCATTAAAGCAATGAACCTATAAGGGGTTCTTAAGGTAGCTGTGTCGTATTCCCCTGATGGTCTCATTCAGAAACTCTTTCCAGGCACCAACATTCTTTTCAATGTTTCAACTAGGTCAAGATTAATCTCCTTTAGCTAATCCTCAGTTAGGTAAACCTGGGCTTCTGGTAAGTGGTAGGATAATGATACATAACCAGGGTTGTAAGCAGCATAGCCCTATTTGTTAGTGTTGGCCAGAATCATGGTAGTCACATCTGCCCTAGGTAGAATCCATCCAATTATTTCTGAGCACGGGAAAATCTCAGGCCTGGTAGTAATCTTCATCAAAGCAGATCTTTCAATATTAGCATATATCGTTTCTTCTTCAAAACCAGTGTTAGGTACTTCATGGTGTGATATCAGTCTGTAAATTTCACCCCACTTGTATTCAGGTTCCACTCATGTGGTGCATCTGGCGTCTTCATAAATATACTCAGTCTTTGTGATAACTTCTACCTTAGGTTCCTCGTCCACTACAGGGGATTTCTTTTTCTACCTTTTTGACATCTCGTACTCAGAATAATTGCCCTATCATACAACAAAAGTCTTTTAGGTCCTGTTGAGTCGTTCAACCAATATTCAAAGAATGAAGACAAAACTACATAAGCCTTTACCTCGGCCATGTTAGTCATGACTGAATCTATGTAAAATAAGAACCAGATCTAACTACCAAATACTCTTGCACAAGATAAGTCTGCAAAAATCCTAGATCCTGCCCATGACTAAAAATTATCTTGATCAACCAATAACATCATGGCTTCGCTAACAATGTAGAATTTCTCCTGGCAAGGAAAATAGTCTCATAAAAACTACATCCTCGGTTCTATCGATTCCAGAATAAAGCTTCCTATCACCAATCCCATCAAAACGAGGTGCAACCTCAAAAAATTGCAACCCTAGTCCCAAACACGCGAGCGACCAAAACACCAGAAAACCAAAATCTTTGGAATTTCGAAACAAACCAGGGAAAAACACCTTCCTACTGCAAAAGAAAAGGAAACCTCTCCCCCCCGGATGACCATACGCAAACCGGAGAAAACTGGTGCAGATAGCGTAACGCTTGTCTGCACCAGTTTCCCAAACAGTCGGGTAAGGTTTAAAAAATCATAACGGCACCGCAATAATCATCAGGAAAACAAAAACCCCCCTTTGGACAACCATACTGTTGAAATGAACTAGATATACATTGGAAAAAAAACATAAACCTAGGTGTCCATTAACCACGGATGGAAAACTTAACCAAGGACGACAACCCTAGTTCAAAACTCAAATGAAGGGGTAGAAATGAATGATTGACCTACCTGGAAAGGAGCTGTGCAGTTGACAAGAAGAATCTGAAAGCTTCCATGGCGACGCCACCTATGAATGAGATACCAACAACAAGTACAAAACCCATTTCAAAACGACAATGATAGTGCAGGCACGGGTTCACAAGTAAAATAATAGAAAAATGCCCCAAATCCCCCAATATATATATCTCTCGGTTAAAAACATTCGGCGGGAAAAACACGACAATCGAGCGGTGGAGTAACTAAGGGATTGGTGATCAAGTCTGCTAATGCACCGCAACAACGGAAGCTAAAACAACTGTAAGTTCCACAGTCCAAAGCGAAACATCGATGAGAAAAAAAAAACTCTACATTGGAGCTCAACTAGACTAAAACCTCAGACCATAAGTTGGTTGGAACACTGCAACGACGGAAGCTATAAAGACAAAGAGTTCCGTAGACCAGTCAAAATCAGAGAGAAAATAGAATCGAAACTTAAGTGAAACATTGACAAAGCATCAAACAACGACCAAAGGGAAAACTAAAGTGAAAGATTAGTCCATTCTAGAGCCGCAACAGTGGAGCAAAATAGACTAAGGCCTTGTGAAACAAAACTGACGGGAATCGGAAAAAAATGAAACATCCGTTATGGTGCTCGTAATTTGTCATCCGAAATGGCGGTACTACAAAGCACTAGAGTTCCAAAGGTTTTCAAACAAGGACACCGGCAATAAAATAAAAAGAAAGTGCATCGGTGGAACGTAACACTTTGGATCGGATCTTCATTCAACTGCACCTCCGCAACGACGGATGCATAGTTAATTGTGGTTGCGATTCATAGCTTCAACAAATTCTGACAGCGAGGTGAGAAAACACTGTAAGTCATAAAAGGAAGCATCATAAAGATATTATTTTAACAATCATCCTCAAAAAAACTGAAATTGCAGTAAAATCAAGCAATCCCAAACAAGTTAAGCAAGAAAAAATTAAAAGGAGGGTCCCAATTTTTTAGAAATTTAGGAAATCGTTGCAACTGCAACAAAAGTGTATCATTTGGCCATTATAAGTAGGTTCCAGTCAATTTGGTCGATGAATTTAAGGAGTGGGTGTGGGTGCGGGAGATGCATATGAAGGTGTGGCTCTGGACTGAGCTGCTGCATGTGAAAAGTCAGGGGCGTAACCGGGTTGGGAAACACTAGGGGTGTTGCTAGAGTGAGACAACATCGAAGGAGAGACTGTGTGCAAGTGGGGGTACTGGGTGACAAAGGCAATGTCTCGATCAACAACATGGAATTCCCCTGGTGTATCTCGCCATGAGGAGCCAACACAAGTTGCATCAGACATGATGGTGTAAAGGTAACTTGATTAACCATAAATAAGGTCAAACTTTTGTGCTTTGAGTATTGCTTCTACCTCGATCTTTGGGTGCTCGGATGTGACGTCCTTGGCGATAGGGGGACTAAGGTTTTAAGAAACCAATCAAGCAAGATCCTGTCATCTAACTGGATTTTTCCAAAAACTATGGCGATGACACCACTCATTGATGTGATTCTTGGTATGGGTAGCAGTTTTATGTCTACAGGATAACAACATCTCCATTCCCTCATCGTAGCCGATGGGTAGCTGGAAGTATTGAAGGAACATCGAGGCTAAAGAAGAAATTTCAAGATAAGTGGCAGGGGGTAGTATAATGTACCATTTGGCTACAACACAAGTGAGTGTGCACTAGAATAGCCACAATCAGATAGAATCGTCCACTACGCTATTAGAGGAACACCATAAGTGGAAAGACATAATATGGTTTTGAGGGTATTCTCTCACCTTTCCCTCAAACTTAGGGATGTACGAAGCGAGTTTGGTAGGCATGGGAGGCCACAACAAGTCGTGACAGATGGGGTCATTCATTACCATCGCCAAATATGGCAGGTTGAGTCTAGCCATGAATGATAGACTAGGACCTAGACTAGATCTGGGAGGTCCAGTAATGGTGTTGGGGTCAGCGGGCATGTAGTTAGTGTGGGAAAATGGGGATTGGTAGGGTTGACTCCCGACAATAGAAGTAGTCACTAGAATGGTGTGAATAGGCGGAATAGTGGTAGAAGGGTCAGTGAAACCATGCATGAATGTAAGAATGTTGTGAACCATGGTGTTTGGAGTGGGGCCACTACTAGTGGGTAGCGAACCAACAACAGTGTGTGCGATGATGAGGGGCCCACTAGAACTAGGACTTGTAGGTCTAGCAGAAGGGATACCCGGTATGACAGGTGGAGCGCTCACATGTCCACTACCAACAATACCCTCAAGAAAGGGGTTGGGAGGTTCATCATCCATGGGGATATATGGGGTAGTGAACAAGGTAGGATTGGATTGATAGGAATCCGAATCTGACTCAAATGCAGTGTGTGGCTCGGAAGGTGGTGAACGACGCCGAATATGGATCCGATGATGGTGGTTCAAGGAACTGAACTAAAGGGTATTCCACCTAAGTATTTGGGAGTAGTATGGGGGAAAAATGGTGACGTGATGATGTGATTTATGATGAATGAAGGCTCAAGGGTGGCAAACACAAGCTCAAAAATCCAACTGCAACCGGGTGTGTAGAAGGAGAGTTGATAAATGGTGGCACACAGGCCAAAAAGCAAGCTCTAAAACTGAACTGCAACAACGTGTCATAATATGTGAGTCTACAACAAAAGCGACAAGAAATCCAACAAGCAACACTACCTATGAAGAAAATGACACATTAACCTATGGGGTATAAGTGCAAGCAAGATCCTAGATATAGGATGGAATCCCCTCACAAATCGTATCCTCTGCTAGGTGATGAAATCTGTTGGAGCAGGATCCCGCAACTACAGAAGAAGCTGCTAATTTTGGCGGAAAGAGAGAAGTTTTGGCAGAAAAAGGACAGGGCAGAGCTACGACGGCGTAGCACGTTTCTAGCTGGAGAGCAGAGCCGGAAACCATGAATTTTGGGATAGAAAAGTCAAGAAGGCAACGGTACCTGAGCGGCCGAGAGAAGAAAGCTCAACCACTGCATTGAAAGCAGCGGCGGGAGACAGGAGGGCTCAGCGACCCTCATAAAGAAGAAGGAGCAATGAGGCTCAAGCATTGAAGGCGAAGGACAGAAAGAGAAGCAGTGCATAGTACCCATGGTCAGTGCCAGGAAGCATGGAAGACTGCAGAGAGCTGCAGTGTGACAGGAAGCGGCTACCTCAAGGACAGAGAGGACCGACTTTCACTATTTAGGGTATGGGTTTACTGTTGGGACAGGCCCACAGTGTTGTAATGGCACGACCTTCATGCTGCCTATAAAAGTTTGCATTTTTGTATTGTAAAGGGTTAGCTAATCAGTCAGTTAGATCGTGGTCAGTTGATAGTTTGTAGATTCAGGAATCAGTCAGGCAGACTGTGTTGTAACAATCCAGACACCTAGTTGTCTGTGAGTCATTTGAGTCTGTATGTAACCATTCACAGAGAAAACAGAGAGGGAAGGATATATTGAAGGAAAGGCAACATAGAGATAGAACAGGGGTCTAGAAGAGACCTCGCGCTGCATATGTAGTGCATCAAACTGTGCCAACTTCCCTCAAGATATATAATAGAAGCACAGTTTGGTGGACGTAGCTCCCATCCCGGGGGTGAACCACATTAAATCTGTGTGTTATGTGTTGTATGAATGTGACTGTGTTTGCTTAATGTTACTGGTTATTATGCATGTAATGTTAGTTGCTATAGATGAATGTATGTATTGTTCCGCTCATGATAATGCAAGAGGATAAAGATAAGTTGAAGCATTTTAGTAGGCTGTTTAAAGACTCCTTTACGTCTGTCTCTAATGACCAGTTACTCACAATATACTTCTGAGAAGTAGAGTTCGCACATCGGCACAGTCAACGTTAAGAGCGCAAAGTCGTAGAGGTAAGATATCGCAGAGAGGCGGTATCGCATTGGCAGAGGAGCTGCGGTGCGAGATACTACGAGCTGAGGGCTTAGCGTTGAGGAAAGGATGGGTGTTCCGCGGTGCGCAGAGATGCGGTAAGGTTGGGAATATTGTGAGTAAGAGGAAGTTGTGCGACGCGAGAGGAAATCATGCGACTTGCGCGGGGTTAAGCATTGCACAGGTAAAAAGTCCTGCGAGCAGAAGGGGACGTGCGGTGCGCGGAGCTAGTTGATCTAGCGGTGCGCAGGAGTAAGACAGAGAAGAAGTAGGAGGAACAGAACCTGGTCCAAGACACTTGAGTCTTGGCCAACCCATTAGATTCACTTTGGGTGAGACTTCATATCGCTTCGCGGTCTGTCGCCGAAAGGGCCAGTGAGTTTTGGGTGTTGTTGATTAATTATAGTAAACCCGGGTCTGCCCATGCAATCAACAAATGGTTCCGTTGTCGGTTTAAACGACTGGGAGTCAATGTTCTGTTGGCATCCTACGAGAGAATAATTTCACCAGTGGCTGGATTCAGACTTAAGGGAGTTCACCAAGCAAGAGAATAGGAGTCCAAGACTAAGCACAGAGGCCTGGCTAAAAAAGCATATCGCTTCAGACATACACGCTATATTTTTTGTAACCTACGGAAACGAGCTTTTCAATTGGTTATCCAAGCTGACAGATAGCAACACATTCAAGAAGAAACGAAACATCGTCTGGACACCGGAGCTGATTCAGACCGTACAGAAACTTGACAATCCGATTACGAGAGCAGTGGACTTCTGGCTCACTAGTGTGCTAGAAGGCTACGTTACAGAGTTTGCAGTTGACCAGAGAAAGAGCTTCAGTGCAGTCGAACGATACTTCTTCAAAGGATATCGCGGTAAGTACCTAAGATCTCTAAACTTGTCCCTTAAGATGCTGCTATATGAAAAAGGAACAATGGATCTAGTCTCAGATGAATAAGTAAAGCTAGTAATGTCACAAGAGTTTGAAAGTGATTTTGATGACATTGGACGAACACGGAGTGGAAAGAAGTATAAGGTAGCATCTAGTTCCCCTATATTTGAAGACAGTTCAAACAGTATTAGACAGCAGAGCCCTAGAACCACCGAAGAACCAGAGGGGGGTATCCCTTACCACCCCTATACTCCACAAAAGCAGACAGGGACTCAGAATAATCCCATAGGTACCCCATCTAGTAGATCGCAGTCAGTACCTACTCCCGTTACAGAACCTTCACCTACACCGCTGAGTGGTAGTACTCCAGTCAGTCAGAACCCACCACAGAGAAATAGAATGGCAGACGACATGAAGCTACCTATCTTTAAAGGTACAGAAGCTGAAGATTCGGAACAACATTGGTTCCTATGCGAAGCTATGTGGACCATTAAAACAATCAACGATGATAACCTTAAACTTGTACAGTTGGTTACCACACTCAGAGAC